>OMNN01084215.1:0-19760 GCA_900302755.1 Chromis chromis | reverse complement strand
CGTCTTCCCTCACTGTAGCCAACATGAGCTGGTGTTTAGTTATGCAGGTGATGTATTCTATTCAGATTCTTGTTTTTTTTCCCCAAAAGAATATCATAAAAATCTTATATATTTCAATGTTACTGCTAAAGTTGATTCCCAAGCAGCCTGACACCAGAGCAAAAGAAAAAGTCATTAATCATTATTCAACTTGTCCCCAGATTCTAAGCAAGATAGTTTAAGGCAGGATATTAAACTATCCTGCCTGCTCCTTAAATAAAACTTGTTTACTGCCCCAGAGGTTGTTGTAAGACTATAAGCTTTGGAAAAGTTTGCGGAGAGTTCATGAATTTCTTTAAAAAGGATTTTAAAAGGGATCAGATTGTTTGATTAAGTTAGTTAGAAAAAGAAAGAAGGGCAAATGGGGCCTTTTTAACCTTTTAAACAAATTGTTTATAATGTGTTCCTCATTCACACACACACACCAATGTTGCGGTGGTCTTTGGGGTTCATTGTCTTGCCAAAGGACACATGGGGGGGGCCGGGAATCGAACCGTCAACCTTGCAGTTGTTAAATTTTGATACTGACTATCATTTAAAATACACATAATGTGACTCCCCGGGATGTACCTATCACATCTGATTGCATTACAAATATCCTGCATATTCAGAATCTAAGAATGATGTAAACCCCTTGGTTTTGCACCATACAACATTGAAATGACCAGTTTTCCACTCATGCACTCACTTACGCTGATGATCCTGCTGACTACACATGCCCTCATCAATTTAAATTTCATTATGCTTTTCGAATAAGTCATTATTTAATTGGCTTTGTTGTGTGCATCTGCCTTATTTGTCACAGCACAACCTGAACCAAATTTGTACGGTGCAGTGATTATTGGCCACCAAGAGATTAGATGTCATTCATATGTGTGGTCAATCCACCAGACTCGGCCAGAGAAACACACATTAGGGTCATGTGCACCCACTGTGAAAGTGGCAGAACATTTTTTATCTGACTTGAACTTCAAACACAAAATGACATTTTGTTTTAGGGAAGACGGCGACTGCAGAGTACCTCAACAGGCTGAAAACCCTTTTTTTCAGACTACTGGATTACAACAGGCTCTTGTTGTAATCCAGTAAAGTTATTTAAAGCCGCTTTGGTCAGTGAATAGTTTTGGAATGTGTAAAGTCAGTTTACAATACAGCAAATCTCTTCCCCAAATTACAGGCAACAAAGAACTGCCCTAACCTGTAGTGTAGTTCCTTCAATGGCCACTTGAGGCCAACTCCAAAAGTGAGTCAATACCAATAGGCCCCCATGTTAAAACAGACAATTTTACAGCAGAAATAAACATCTTTATAGGCTGGTACAAAAAATGGTTTTGGTTTCTGTAGCTAATTTCCTAATTCATGACAACTGTATGGTGGCGAATTTTTACAAAAACCCACCTGTTAAAATTGTATTAAGGTTTACAATTATGCATATCTAAGGGTGTGGACATTTAGATGGACAGGTGGGAGCTGTAATAGGACAGTCCATGTCCCAGAGATGTTTCCATGGTTCTCCTCAGCTCTTCTCACCTTTTACCTCTTTGCACATTATTGGTTTAACCATGAGTTAGGAGGAATCACTACTGCCAAAATGGCGACGGCTGCAGCCACAACGCTAAGAAATCTTTGGGTGACGCCATGGAGGGTTTATCCATCATCATCTTTATTTACAGTCAATGGTCTGCATGCAGCAGGGTAAACAGCAATTATTGGATTCTACATTATTGTTTAATGTATTAATTCATTTAACAGACTTGCAGAACAGAATTGCAATGAAAGTCAGAATCATAATAAAGTCTAAGCATAGAAATCTAGTACAGTGCTAAGACAGGAACAGGAGAGCTGAATGTTTGCAAACCTCACACCGAGGGGGTTACTTTAGCTGGAACATCAGAAGCATTCAGGGGTCGCTGTGGCTCATGAGCCCGTGAGAATTAGTCTTATCAAACCCTCTCATTTGCCCCATTGATCCAGACACAGCTGTGGGTTCCTGGTGAGGCGAATGGAGGAGGAAAGCCAATACAGGCCACAAATCAATGGACCTTCAGTGACTCCTTGTGTGCTCCAGCAAATACGCACTAGAAGCTCCACCGCTCAGACAAACACCAAATTCAAAAAGCTCTCCTCTCTGTCATTAGGAGTGACGCAATCTCTGCCGAGCGCATAAAGGAGAATCTATTTATATGATCAGATCCTTTGCTGGCGTTTGATATGAATGCAGGAGGCGGCAGAGTCAACAGTGTGGGAATAAAAGGACAGAGAGCAGCTTAATGAATCAATTATATGACCCAAGAAAAGGGGACTCGCTTGGATTATTAGCCGCACCGGCTGAGCGAAAAAAAGATTTTTCACCATTATCCTTGTGTGAAGAATGGATTTGGGTTTCTTTAATTCAAACCATTAACCTTTCACAATCAGGGATCAACCTATATAAATACATAGGGGGACCATGTAATTAGGCAACAGCTCCTCTGTGATGTGGACGCAAATATTATCATAAGACACATGTATGCATTTAATATCAATTAGCTGCATATGAATTATACATGTTCTTTAATAGCTCTTTTGCCCTCGAGGTATAGCAAATCAAAGGATGTAGTTTCCAAAGGCAAGTCTGACTCCATCACGCCATATTTAGAGTTGGGTCTACGTGAGTTAATCTTTTATTTCTGTTTAGTCTAAATGTGCCTTTTACTTTAATTTTTATGAAGCCGTGAAGCACACAAATGCAATAAACTGTATTTAACATACATATAGAAACATTAAATGAGATATTAACATTATAAATCAAAGAACAACCGCACAAATTCGAGGATCCATTCAGCTTTACAGAGATTTGCAGTCCTTTATTGTGCTGTCGAGCCAATAACTTCATTGTTTTTGCTTTTGCTCTCGCCACTGTTTGTATGTTCTGCATGCGAAAACCACTATGTATGCATAGGTGTTGATGGGATGAGGCAGAGTCTGAACGTGCTGTCGGGAGTCGCGCTCCAGTTGGTCGTTGAGAATCACTGATCTGACACCGGATCCGCGCGCAGAACACACTAAACGCAACTCGCGGAGGCAAGCGCTGAACTGTGATGAATAAACAACACCCCGCACACATCAGAAACCAAACATCAAGGCAATATTTACAGCAGATAGAGGCACTGGAAACAGCACTGACTGGGGCAGAGCTGATACATCTGAAGCTACAAATGATGGATTTTAATTAGAATTTATGAACTTGATTGTAACATTAGACATGTTAATGGTTATTTATCTGCTTTTCTGCTGCCCTCAAGTGGCCAAAAAATGAGCTATTGTAGCTTTAGTTCATCATTTTCCTTTAGAAAAATGTTTAAAGAGACATTCTAAATTATGTATGCACAGACATCTAAAGTGCTTCAGCTTTGAGTATCAACATTTGAGTATATATTCATGTTCAGACAGTTAGAAGGAGCCTATTCATCCATTATTACTTCAGCGATCACTGGACTGGCTGGTAAATCTATTTTTCAGCCAGGCTTACAATATGTAAGGACTGTTCTGATTCATACAATGTTCCAACAGGGGACAAAGCCTAATAGCGGGTCACACAGGAGCAAGCCATCACTCTCCTTGTATCTCATCTGCTAAGTAACAAGAGGGATGGCAGCCAAACATGTTCCATGACGTAAAGCTGATTGACAACTGAACAGCAGACCGGCAAGAAAAAAAAACTCTCCATGTGTACTTGGTACCGGAGAAAGTTGTGGATGCCAAATGGAAAATATGCAGCAATAAGCATGTTTTGTCTTGTGCAATAAGCTTTTTTTCCCCCACTAATTCCCCCTCTAGCCTTTCCGTCGTTCAGTTTTGGCGGTGCATTTTATATAAACATGAAGTCGGAAGGAAAAGGTGGTTTAAGTCCAGCACCCACAGTTCTCCTCAAAGTGATAAATACTGGTTTAATGTTAAAAAAGTCACTGGGTCAGCAAAAAATTGACTTGGAAGAGACAGATTGTGCTGCTCACACGTATTTTTGCAAATGCCCAAGAGGAAACACACACACACAGCAGACATAGGGCCCAAAAATGCACATTTTTGCAATCTAATGGGAATATAAGTCAGCCTAGCGACGCTATCCATACAGCACACAAGGAGCTGCTGTGCATTTCAATGCAGCTGTGAGTTCCACATCACATCCAACACATGAATGGATGCAACTTTTCTAACTTTTTTAATTAAATCTATATACTCAACTTAAGGAAAAGAGCCTAAACTGTGTTATATAGTAACAATTACTGTATACTGCAGATATACTGATATACTATATTGCTATCTAAAATATATGATTTTTTCTTAATATGGGACCTAAAAAAATGAGAAAAACTAAGTACATTTACGAAAATGCAAAATTGATCATCATATACAAGTTCAGCAACAATCAGAACTATGTGCAGTTTTTCCATGGTTACCTGGATTAGGCAAGCATTTAAGATTGCAAATTCTCATAAACACGGAAAATGGCGACCTGCTTGAGCTGCAATCTAGCATACAAACATGTCTAGCATGATATTATGGTATTGCATATAAGCATACCACTGCAGGTGCATTTCGCATGCCATGTCTTTGTGTTTTAAGCTTTGTTCTTGTGTTATTTCACTGTGTTAACAAGTGAAGTGGTTAAGGTTAGGGTGAAGGTCAGTGGGAGGGAGTCATTTGTTGCTACTACATGATGTGCACTGACATGCAAAATGCAAAAAAATGCATTCCAATTACACGCCAAGTAGCTTGGCATGTTATTCACACGCCTTTTCCAAATTAAGAAGCACTACCTAACATCATAGGAGCAACAGACTGTATGCTTGTATCAGAGTGCCTTTCCCCTCCCTTCGTTTGCAAGCAGAATCACTACATCAATGTCCAAATCACATCAGATTCCAAACGCAACCTGATTAATGTACTCGCCTGTTGGCCGTGGGGAGCCCATGATTCTTTTGTGCTGTAAAACAGCATGGATGGGAAGCATCTGGAGCAAGGTGCCATGCAGATGGGTGGTTTATTGGAAAAGTGGCTCAACTAAATGCTATTTTGATTTACATAAAAATGCCTCTCCAATGATCTAAACTTTTTTTTATGGGTGATCAAGCTTTACCTCCTTGGCTTGTGATGCCTCAACTCACAGAACAGACAGGAGCGCAGATACAGCACACGTCACCGGCCACCTGTGCTGTATTAGAGTTCACAGTTTTGAAAGCCAGATGGATGAGGCTGCGTAGTGCTGGTGGCAAGCTGCTCTACTGTACAACCGTGAGAAAGCACGTCTGATTATTGCTGTCTTTCGCACAATACTGCTGTGAATAATAGCATTATCTGACCGAGCAACCACGTGCCAGATGACCACCCACAAGGCCCCGCAAAATGCTATCATGCATTCACAGCAACTTATTTACTGTAAGAAACATTCTGACTTATTGGTGACCATTTTGATATGACAGTTTCTATTCCATTACAGCTGGGTCAGCGATGCTCTACAGACATTTTGGTACGTCCTGCTTTTCCAGAAAGCCTCACACAGACACACACTGCTCAGCTGCAGAAAACTCCATCAACAACAACAACAGCAACAAAAAATGCTAAATGGTACCCATTTTTAACTTTACTTTCATTGTAAGAATACAGGCAGAATGTTGTTGCAGTTGCTGAGTTTGTTGGAATGATATGCAAAAGAAGTCTTCCCATTGATATTGGATAGAGGTCCACTAGGAAAATATCCATATGAACCCCAGCTGCCTCAGCTTTTATAGTTACGAGTCATGAGGAATATCTTTTGCTGGCACACCCAAGAGTATAAAATCACCCATGAACCGTATTTATAGTATTTATATATAATAATCTGCTGCTGCCACATCTCCTTAACCACCTCTCATCTGGATTGTGGAGCTCTTAGTCTTGCATAGTCAGACCATTCTCTAATGTTGATACAGTCATGTGTAGAATGGTCTGACTGCACCTCATGATTATTCTGCTATAGGGGGTAAGAAAAAGCCTTGGCATGTTTGTATTTCCTCAAACCAATCACAATCGGCTTGCACAGGGCTAAGAGCAGAATATAGCAATGGTATTAATTGTATTAATGGAACATTTTTTATGCAGGAAAGTGGGCACTGCCATTGAAATGGATTAATCACAGATTTTTTTTTTGTACAATCCAAACATTCAGCAAAGCTTGAAATTTTCAGTGTCTCAAGGTTGTTCTTGTCATTCTCCACAGTGAAGAGGATTTTGAAAACTGTAACACAATGTGCATAATAGCAGAAGATGAGGAGAAAGCCTCGTTAAATGCACAACCATGACAGGCTTAAACCCGCAGTCTACATCCGCTAAGTCAGGTTGTGGAGCTGTTAGATCTAGCTAGGTGTTTGTTTGTTCATTTGTTTGTTTTTTGTTAGTTTTTTGCATCTAATTTCGTGTCAAATCTTTTTTTTTTTTTTCATTTCTGTCATGTTGCACAGACACAGAGGTGATAGAAACCGTAATATGCTCCCATTACTTTCTCTGCAAAATAGATTCTGTTTTTTGTATCTCAAGCACTTAAAGCTGAACATCTTTGAAGTTCTTTCCATTTTGGTGCCTTTTTTTTTTGTCAATGGAACTTGAACACAAATGGAGCATAGACCTCTTATTAATGTGCACCTTCGTCCTTGAAAGAAGCAATTTACAACAAATGGGTACAGTTATGAAAGTTTGCTGTATCACAATAGGAGCAGTCTTTGAGCAAAGTTATTGTAAAAAAGTAGTTCCCAAAGGTTCCTGCTTGAGGTCCAGTACTTTTTAACTCATTGTTTAGTTTCTTCCACATGTATATATGTCATAGGCTGCCTTTATAGTATTGAGTCCTTTTTTTTATTGTGGGCTCTGTTTGCTGTTTTTTGCCATTATGTTACTGTTCTGTACTATTGTATGTCCTCTCTCTTGCAAAATGAATGACCTGGGTAAATAAAAATAAAATCTAAAAATCTAAAGTGACTTCTGATTTTCAGAAATAAAAAAAAGCAAAAGAAAAGCCACTGTATTGACAGATTTTTTTTTTCTAGTGTGGTTCTCTGTTTGTTTATCTTCAGTAACAGACAGAGAATACAGCCCGATGTCCTTGGGAAAAGTCAGGCAGAAAAAATCCACTTCTGAGTAGCTTTTCCCATCTCACTAGTTGTGATTCAGAAGAGGAGCGAACGCCTCACCTAGACACAGGGCATATTGAAGGGATTTATTTAGGAGCTTCTCGGTTTGTGTGTTCCTTGAGCTGAGCTTTTGAGAGATTCCAGCACAGATGAAATGAGAAGTGTATTGACTAGAGACAGAGGAGGGCCTTTGAAAGAGACAGACAAGCAGACAAGCATGTAAAGTCAGGCGTATGGCTCCGGAATGCAGCCACAAAAGCGGCAGATTATAGAACAAAAAAAAGCGTAAATAGTCGGAAAAAAAAGTTTCCAGCAGGAATATAGATAAACTGTATGGAAAAATCATCTGAGTGAAAGCTGAGAAAGCGCCGCCGAGTGCTGCAATAAAGGCTCCGGGTGTGATAATGACTGCCATTGAATAAAAGTGAATCATTTTCTCACGGGGGCCGCAGGATGCCTTAATTGAGGCACGGCACCATTTCTCATGTGTTAAGGTGCAGATGATTAGAGGAAAATGCCACACATTTTCTGACTTGTGTTTTGTAAAGGTCAGACAGTGGGGGAAAGAGTGTGTGTGCGGAGAAGGGTCCCCGCTATCTCTGAGAACAGCCCCAGAGGAGCCCCCAGGGAGCCGCACTCCGGAACAAAAACAGCATGTGTGGTACTCTGTGTGTGCCTTTCAGTGTGTGTGTGTGTGTGTGTGTTGTGTTCGAGGCCAAGTCCTGAAAACAGAGCTAAGTTTGAACAGCGCTGCAGAACGAGAGGCTTGTTTAATGATAAAAAGCACAATAATAAGGATGACAAACAATAGCTCTGTGAGAGCATCGGAGCCGAAACAGCTGAAATTGAAGACTTCAATTTTTGCATGAATGCCTCCATTACGCTGATCATATTATACTCTGCCTCCCACTCGTTCCTTTATCCTCCCATTCATCTCTTTGCCCTCTTTTTCTATATTACGAGCGCCATGAGAACATTATGAACCCCAAACCATAACTGGTATGACAAACTCCAGTAGTTACCAATTATCCCCCTTTCTCTGGATTATAAAACTGCAATGCCACAAATGATGACTCCATTCAACTTTCTGTGCAAATTCCACTTTTTAATATTTTAGCCATGTTTTTCCACAAATGCTGCACAAAGAGAGCCACGGGGAGCCCACAAGTGGATTAAACTTTCAATAAGGGCTGCTTTTCAGTGCAGACAGGTTGGTAAAATACCAGAATGAAAAACAGCATGTTTTTATTACTGCCTTTGAGGGTAAACATTTCAAGCAAATATTACAGAATGTTCCAATTTAGGACGTTGTGCATGATGGCACGCAAGTTTGAATAGTTGCTGCTGTTAAAGTTATATTGGACCTTCAGTTGCACACTCGTATACCAGAGTTCTCATACATGCATGTGTTGCTGCTATATGTTAAAAAGAACATTAATGCGAGCTCTGTATTTAAATTCTTGGTTTCCACTGGTATATCTTTGCATCCTTTACAATTCAGAAAACTCCTTATTATCTTATAATGGCCTTTCATGCAGCCCCTCACTTCAACATCTGTTGAAACATAGACCGTATAAAATTGAACATTGCAAACAATGGTGTCACCCAATTGTTTGCAGTTTAGCCACACTGAAGCCGAGGAAACAGCGTTATGATTGATGCCATCTTTTTTGGACCCTCCAAACATGGGAACTGGGGTAGTGCATGGGTAGTAATGGTACATGTCTACAGAATCCATCATTTCTACATTTTCCATTCATTGTCTATGGAAGCAGCCATGCAGTGCATTCTGGTAATGTCACAATCAAATTTTGAGAGATGGGGGAATCTCATTTCTGACTCCTCATCTGCATAAAGATGAGGTCTAGGCTACTTTATGCAAATCAGGGATGTCCAACCGCCGCTCGATACCACTGGTAACTCCAGACTGTCGAACTAAAACTAGTAACTGCATGGCTTATTTCTCACCTCTAATGTTTCTAGAAATGCATTTGGGTGAACTGATTCCAAACAAGCTTCTGTGGAAGTCCGATTTAAAATCCAGCAACAGCCTACAAGTGAAGCCTTTGTCTAATAAGTCGCGCAATCAAATGGTTTTAGGAAGGTGCAGCCTGTTCGAGAGCAGTTGTCAGTCATATCAATACACTGCCTTGTTGTTCGCCCATGAAGTATCCAATGCAGGGAAGCAAAAACGCACTTGAAACCTGATTAAACACCAGCTAATGCCTATAGCATCATAGGTATGTTAGCTGACAGGCAGGATGTATTGTACATATTCTACTTAATGCTAAAATTGCATTTAAAGTGCAGCACATCTGATTGTCCAGCTTCCAGAAGCTGCCCATTGGCCATCTTCTACCAAGCCCAGATGCTACGAAAACTACTGTAGTCAAGCCGTAACATGTAGAGTCAAATTTCACTTCTTTCTCTAATTCCTTATTTAGAAGATCAACTTTTTAAATACATCTGTACACTTTCAAGAACAAATACAGTCTGACATGTGAATGGACAATGTTAACCCACTGAACATCTACGAGCTTGCTTCATGAGGTACCCAGATGCCCCACAGGGTCTGCTGTTTTGGGCCCATAGACTACATGCATTCGTGCCTTTCTTAGTCAAGATCCAAAAGAAGACTCTCTTGCATACGTGAATAGGATAAATAAAATGGTCTTTTGGACTTTCCGTGTGTTGTTTGACCAAATTGTGACCACAGACTGACATCGAAGGGTTTGGAATTGTCAGTTTGTAAGGCAGACGTGTAGCAACACAGTTTGAGCACTACACCAAAACTGCAGCACAACCCAGTGCGATTCCTGGGAGCTTGAGCTTTAACATCAAAAGCTATTTGTGGGCACGTGTGCACAATCTAACGACAGTTTGCATGGGGAAGAAGAGGTAACACTCTATTCAGAGCAGGCTGAATTATTTGACAAGTTCTTGCTTATGCTGTGGCAAAACTTGACACTTTCCGGGAACTCCAGGATCTTGTAGTTTTTTGTGAATACTGCAGACCAAATGTATCACATTTACAGCTGCCTTTTGGTACATTTCAATAAAGTCCCTCTCTGGTCATTGATTAAACCCCTAAAAACTCATCCCTGTTCTTAAAAGTTACATATTTAGAAGTTTTCTCCTTGAAAATGGAACCATTGCCCCGCTTCTCTGTCCACTCACTCCTCCCTACTCGCTGCAGCTGAAGCACACCAGCTCACCTATAACTTGACTCAAACACTGTAAAACTACTCCAACTTGTACTATTGTAGTAATAACAATAATAATAATAATAATAAGTAACATTTGTTGTGAAGAAGAATGACATAGAAAGCCCATCCTGCAAGTTGACAGGATTGATTCCATAGGTTTGTTACATATGAAACCCCAGAGATCTGAATCTGTGTTTTTGTCATTATTACACTGAAGTTTCAAGGTGAAAATGTTCCCCCATAGCACTGACTGCTTATTTTGCTCATGATACGTATAAAAAAACATACCATATGGACATCAGCAAATTAAAAAACTAGATTTTTCCTGGAGGAGATCTTTAAAATTGTGACCTTTTCATGTTATGTTTCAGCAAGCTGCAATAAAAATGGCTAATAAGTAGTTAAATAAAACAACACCAACTGTTATTGTGCTCTCTAATGTGAGAACTGCAACAGTAGATAAAACTGGCCCGCAATCTGTTCTTGTTTTTATTTCAGGGATATTGTTCTTTTGTGCAATCACAAGATCACACAGAGTCTTTTTTCTCAAATTATCATATGACATAAAGTTCTACTCAAACTGCAACGTTATTCATAAATACATGGCTTATGCTTTTGCTTAATGTTACAAGGTGTCTCAGGCTAAACACAGATGTATCACGTTTAGATAATGGTGCAGAAAAAGGCTACACAGTGCGAGTATTTAGAGTCAGCCGGTTTTGATCATTTCAGATCTTGCCGATATGAATGTGCTGCATTCATACGGCCACCTATTTTTATCCATTTATCTCCATTCCTTTCAGTAAAGAAAGCTACAGTACAGACACCTTTGCACAGGCTGGCTGCAGGGGACATCTTATCGCCACTCCTTGTCCTTTTTGCTTTTTCTCTCCGTCCGGGTGCCTTTTGATTGCTAGAAATAGCCGGGCTTGTTCCCTTCAGATACCGGCTGTCTGCTTGCCAGACCTGTGCAGTCTGATCCCCCCCTGGCAGCCCCTGACAGCTCAGAAGCAGAGCTCCATCCCGCTCCATCCCCGAAGCCCCACACTGTTAGCATCAACAGTCACCACCTCCTTCTCTCCTCCTGCCTGCTCTCTGAAGGCGCCAATTTCGAGGCGTCTGTCTAATTGAGTAGGCAACATTTATCTTTATGTTTAAGTGTGTGTGTGTGTGTGTGTTCCTCTCAGGAACCCACTGAAAGCACCTTGAGTCACTTGTTCATTAAAGTATGCTGGATGAGAAAGCCTTTGCACACAGCGTGGGCTGTTTTGTCCGCCTGTTGATTAAGCCATCCTCCCTCCTTTTCTCTTTTCCACTCCACCACTTGCCTCCCTCCCTCTTTCTCTCTCTCGCCTTATATCTCATCCCTCTCTCCATTTCATATTCAATGTGTTTTGCTGAGAGTCATACAGAGAATTTGTGTTTCTGTCCACTTGAGCGGCATATCTCTGTGTATTTAATTTTGCTTGTAAACAGACTGTGGAATTTCATATTTGGAGTGGAAAGGCAGCGACGGCTTATTAAAGAGCCCAGAAATCACAGTCTTCTTGAAAGTGAGAATGCACTTAATCTGCTCTGCATTATGGTACATAATGCTGGAGCAGATATGGCTGTCAATCATGACTCATGCATAAATAGTACAATAAAACTGCTGAATGTAGAACATATTTATTTATAAAGTCCTCCACAGTGTACAGGTCTGTCTATTGTGACTGCATCAAGATGTCTTTCACATTGCAATGTCTTTCTGCCGTGTCATTCTATCAGAGTCAATCAGAAAGACGTTAAATCTATCTTTTGTATATTAAGTTTTCATTTCTGTCAGGCTTGTTTAGGCAGTTTGATTCAAATCATTTTATCATTTTGTTTAGTTCAAATATCCATTGCCACTGTTTGATTTAGTCTTTTCAGAAATCACATCACCATTTAACTACGCCTCAATAAGCAGCCATTCAGTTCACAACAAAAGTGAGCCTAATGTAAGCCGTGGTTTGTCGGTAAACTCCTAATTTCTTCAATTTCAGTATTATAGATTCAGTTCAGCTTGAGGATTCGGTGCTTTAGACTTGTTTACTCAAATTGAACACCTACTTCACAAAATGGAAATGTTTTAGATAGTGATGTAGTACTCGACCACTCTCTAAAGATCTTGTCTTGACTGCAGTTTTACTCTGTTGATTTGGTCTAATACAACTTGGGATATTGTTTCCATACCCATGAAGACCGCATTGTGTGATCTGTTTGTTACCATAATTAATGTGATTGGATGTAAAACTTCCTGCCTCAAATAAAACCAATACCGGACTTCTAATGTAAAATATCTGTTGGTCACTTCTGACTACTCCCCTTCACATGCCTCCAAGAATGTGAATGCAGGAGACAGGAGAAGAAGCTGTGGAGACCCAGGTGGCTCCTTCCAGTTGGACGTGCCTTGGAAAACCTTCAAAAGAAGGTGGAACCCCCACCTCAGATGGCTGCTTTGGACGCAAAGGAGCAGCAACTCTACTTTAAGCCCCCTCCAAACATCCAAGCAACTCATACTATCTCTAAGGCTGAGCCCAGCCACCATACGGAAGAATTAATTTCATCCACTTTTATCACTGATTCTCAATTTTTTTGTTCACTACCCAGAGGTCATGACTATAGGTGAGGAATGGGACATAGCATGGCTGGTAAATCGTGCTTTGCCTTCTGGTTTAGCTCTATCTCCACCATGACGTGTCTGGTACAATTACTGTTGATACTATACCAATCCATCTCTCCATCTCATGTTCCATTTTAGAGTCACTCGTGAACAAGATACAAGATACCTAAACTCCTACATGTAGAACAGCAACTCACCCCCAACCTGGAGGCAGCAATCCATCGTTTTCTGGCAGAGAACCATGACCTCAGACATGGAGGTGCTGATTCTTATCCCAGCTGCTTCACACTCGCCTGCAACATCACGGTCTTATGTAGCTGAAAGAACAGCGTCATCTGCATAAAGCACGACGTTCCCAAACTGGACAACCCTCCTCACCAAGGCTATGTGTTGACATCCTGTCCATAAATATCACAAAGAGGATAGTCCAACACCCACTTGAAAAGTGTCTGACTCTGTGCCAAGAACACATGAGACTCTATCTTTAAAAACATAAATAACAGAGGTATTATCTGATTTGGAAACTTCCTGGGAGCTGTGCGATGCTAAGAAGTGGTATGTTTCCCTTGTGCTGGCTGATTCAGGTTCTGATTTGAATAATAATGACAGCAGGTTGGAAACGTGGTTCATGCAGTACTACTCCACATTCAGGACTCCATAGAAGGCATTGCTCATCTCCTGGATTTAAACCATGATTCTAGTCTCAGATAACCTACATCTCCCACCTACACACCCGCCAACATTTCCCCACAGAGGTTTCCCACCCACTTCCCCCAAAACCAGCCACTGAGAGGGAGCATGACTGCAGCTGCTGGTGGGGAGATAAAGCCTGCAGTTACCTGTAATTCCACACCAGCTTCTTACACACAACATCACGGTCACAACATGTTCAACAGCAGAGAGGGACTGGGATTAACACCAGGCCGATTGCTCTAAGAGCCACATACTGTAGGACTGTCAATACCGTTAAGTGCTACAGATTCTTCTCTGCGGTGCTTCTGCACTCTGCCTCCCAGAGATCTTTATTCTTGTCTTCTGAAGTCTGACTTTCAGCAGGTGGCTTTCTTTCACTCGCAAGCTTTTTCATTTATATCAAACAAAACCAGAGCCCTGAAAAAACCTCTTTGGACTGTTTCCAGAAAATCCAGGTTACATCTACTGTAACATAACGTTGAGAGCAGCGAATCCGTGAGCTGAGCAGCAGATAAAGAGCAGAATCAAATTTATTTATATGAAAATGTCACACATTATTTCTTTGTACACACTCAGTAGGCGCACTGCGAGGAGTTCTGTTTATTTCACCCACTGAGTTTATGACACTTACATTAGTACAAATTTGCATATGCTCAGGAGTGAGGCTGAGTTGTATAAATATGTTTTGGTGGCATGCAAAATGACAGCAGTCACCATTTTACCTACAAATCATTGAGATGAATATCAATTTCTATACGAGAGCATTACCCCTCCTACCTTAGAAATGTGATTAATAGCGTTCTGGGCAGGTATGAAATTGAAAATATGCACAGTCCTAATATAATAAAGAAAGGCTAACTTAATGTGGATTTTCTTTGCATATTTCAGCGCAAACGGTGAAAAAAAAACCCTCTCAAGTCTGTAAGCAAAGGAAATAATGTTCTGCAGTGTGATGCCATCCTCGTCTGAAGATTTGTATCAATTAAAGTCAGCCACCACTCTCCGTTTAATAAGTACAATGGTGCTTCAAGGTCAGCGGTTGGAAATTTACGACCACAAAGGAGCCATAGATATGTGCTGCTGCTGCTGTGTGTTTTTATATGAAACACAGCACAGCCTAGCGACCACTAGATTCTGGCAAACAGTCTGATTAAAACAGGTTTATGCATGAAGTTTGTGGCAAAATAATGTAGAGCGTGCATAATGTGACACAGGAGAAGGTTATTTTGTGTTATCGCTGCCCGGGCTGGTTATTTGTGGCAGACAGAATAATTTGCTTTAACATGTCTGATTTCACTTTGGTATTTCTATTTTATTATCCGGAGAGTAGCACTGCATGCCGTGCGAGAGGAGGAGACGTGAGCGAAACTGTCACGCCGTTCATTAATGTTCCTCTCCCTTCTTGCTCCCTCTCACATTTTGCCTGCAGAATCTCATCCCGCATCTGGAGGGGAGCGACGGCGGCGACATTAGCTCGCGAGGCATCCTAAACTGCGCTGTCACCGAGCAGCACTCGAAGATGAGAAGTTTTGACTGTCTGACATCGACACAAGACAATAACTGAGAAAAGCGCGGGCGGATCGCGTTTGTTCACTTTGGCAAAACAAATTGTGGTGGACAGTTTTGACAGCTCTTCCCACCATTTTGAGGGAGACGTAATGTTGTGTTTACAGTATTAGTGTCACACTGCTGGCATAGACACTGGAGAATATATACAGTGTGTGCTTTATATATTTACCTATCACATTTAAACTGGTACTCTCCAGAGCCCACATACTGTGAATCAGAGGCACCTTTATGTGCACCTCTCGTCTTGAAATAGGCATTAAAGGCTCCATCTATATGGTCTCTGATGGTGAATAACAAAGATACAGTATGGTGTCTTTGTTGTGCTCAAGCACCGCAGCCCTGTTGGTTCCCTTGTAGCCTGTGTGGCAGTGGAACAAAGCCTGACTGCAGATTACGCAAGCCTCACAAAGGCAAACAGTAGTAAATTTCCCTCCAGGCTGAGGCTCACCTCAGATCACACGGCAGCAGCGGGGAGAAATAGTTACAGTTCAACATCTACGAGATGCACATCACACACACCCTCGACCAGTCAAGCCGCCACAAAAAAAAAAGGCCTATTGATTTTGAAATAACGATAATAGTCCGTCTCTACAGCCTTTCGAGTCGCAGCATTACCTCAATATCCGTCCAATTTCAGGGATGACTGCAAGCGAGCAAGTTTAGGCCTTTTAATCACTAACCTGTGCGATTCGGTGGGAGGCAATCATCAGCGGTCATTTTCAACTCTTTTCTCCCAAGGACACCTGTCAGTGACCCTTCAATATAAGCTGGAGGCAGGTGCAGATTCACTATTAATTAGAGCATCCAGAACCTTTGTTCGATTCCCATCTTCCAGTTTGCAATGTTTGCTTGATTAATATTTAGCAGCACACTGTTCCCAGGAGGTTGACCTGCAGAGAGATGGGAGTATTAGGTGCACCTCTGAATAACGGTGCTTCTCTGCTACTTTGGAGGGGGATTTGTTCCTCGCTGCAGTTTTTTTTTTCCTGGCAGCCAGTCTGATACTGAAAGATAGACAGACGGGATTGAGGTGGAGAGAGAAGTGGTGTTTTTATTTTGTTATATTTGGTTTTTGCCCTTACCAACATTATTTGGAAAATCTGTGGTTGGATAAAGAACATGCCAAATGGATCTTTATATACTTCTTTTAATGTGACATTAGGGATATTTACATAAAAAGGTGTATTGAAAAAAATCATGACTAAGTTTCATAAATTGTAATTTAAATGTTTGAATATAATTTTTCTTGACTGAGTGAAACTTCTATTAGGGACATCGACACCAAGCAACAATTTCCGGGTCTAAAAAAATTAAGCCAACACTTAGGTGCTGAAAACCGCAGTTCCTCAAATGGCCACTAGAGGCTGTAAGTTAGTCTCCATAGACACCTTTGTTAAAATGTCCAACTTCACAGCAGAAATAAACATGTTTATCACATAGTACAAAATATAGCTATAAATACTATAAATACTATAATACTATAAATATATCTATAGCTAAGTTTCCCATTCATGACAACTGTGCATTGGGGCAATTTTTATATAACTCGTGTCCTTAAATTGTATTGTGGCTTAATGTTATGCACAATTAAAGGTGGGGCCACTATAAGTGACGGGAGTGAGTCAAGTATTACCATGATGGCAACAGCAAGAGCCTCCACACTGAGCATCAAAACCGCTCTTCTGGGAACCTATGTGTGCTGTCATGTAGAGTTTGTCCATCTTTATATACAGTCAGTGGTCATCACATTAAGAAACAAGTGAATTTGCATCAAAGATAAGTGATTTTACTTTATTTTTATTGTGTTTGGGGTCTGTCTGTTTCTCACCACTCATCTCTTACCTCACCCCAACCAGTTGAGGCAGATGGCTGCCCTCCCTGAGCCTGGTTCTGCTGAAGGTTTCTTCCTGTTTAAGGGGTATTTTTTCTTCCCACAGTCGCCAAGTGCTGCTCAGAGGGAATCATTGTGTTTCCCGGTATAATCTAATATTGTAAAGTCTTAACCTTATTATGTGAAGTGCCCTGAAATGACAGATATTGTATTGTGGGGGGGGGGGCATGGAAGGTTTGTGGTCATCACATCTCAAGACAGATGTGTTTGCATCAAATATAATATTACTTTATTCTTCCCTTGTTTGTGTTATGTCTGTTTTCATCTATTCCCCCACCCTAACCAGTCGAGGCACATGGCTGCCCTCCCTGAGCCTGGTTCTGCTGAAGGTTTCTTCCTGTTTAAAGGGGATTTTTTCTTCCCACTGTTACAAGAGTTACAAGGGAATCACTGGGTTTCTCTGTATAATGTAATATTGTAAAGTCTTGACCTTACTATGAAGTGCCCTGAAATGACATATATTGTGATTTGGCACTATCTAAATAAAACTGAAACTGAATTTATTATTGCAATAAAATCTGTCACATTTTATAGAAAAAATATAATATGTAAGGCTCAGTGTCTCGAGCAGTAGAAAGTATCTCTGCAGTTGTAAAAGGAGGTTGTAAAGTTGAACAGCTTCAGCTGTATGGAGTCAAAAATAAATCACTGGTCACTTCTGGAGACTATTAAAAAATTCCAGCATATTCACGTTGTTATCTTTATCACTTCCACACCTCCCCTCAGATCCCTAAATCATTACTTCATTTCTTTTACAGCAGTAGGTGGGTGTTTGAATTAAGATTTTTAAGGCTAAATGATTATTATAATTTCCCAGTCTCTCTTCAATTCTCCACATGAGGGAGGAAAAGGAAACTCATTTCAGATGACTCAACTGCATAAAATACTCACATATTCACCAAAGTCTATTTTTCTTCTTAATGTGCAGCAAAAATTGGAGGCAGGAGAGTTTGTTTTGATGTCGGTATTGCTTTCTTTTGATTTAACTGTCAGTAGAGGGCTCTCATGATCTATGTATAATGGCCCTGACCTCTGCTGCAGTAACTGTATTTAATGACACCCACCATCAACATCCTTTCATGGCATTATTGAACAGGGCTTTTCTCTGCTGCTCACTCTGTTTTTCCAGCTCAAACAATGGAGGAGATGGCCTTATCATTTACCTTGCCTCACTGTCAGACGCTGTGTGTGTCTTTGTTTCGTGCTGCTCGATGTCCCATTGATTTCCTCACTGTGGTTCTGGACTAAATTATATCCGTGGTCCTTTCTCCTCACTATGACCCCTATGTGAAGGTGTTTAAAAGCCTTTTTTTACCGTGTAGCTGTCATATAATGTGGATGACCTCATCAACTACACACTGGCCTCTACTGGGTGAAATAAGTTATTGCCTGAGGAAAAGCAAAGAAAGGAAGCAGTTTTGGGGGGAAATAGGATCATTTGAAATGTTTTTTGTTGTTGATGGAAGATGTCAGCCATATTAGGGGTTCATTTAAAAATATCATCCATGTTGATGGGTAGTTTTGGAGTATGTATTGGGGCAGAAATGAGAAAACAGAGTTTCGCCACTGCTCCTGGTGAACCTGCGTGTCTTCTCATCTCCCCCAAACACTCTTTTGGCAGGCTTTGAATTACCTGCAACCGTCCCTGCCTAAATTGTTCAAATATGTTAGAAGTTGATCAAACAGAAAGGTTTTTCGGCGCGCACAGCCGACAGAGCTTCCCCCTGTGGGCTGTTGGGGATCAGACATGAAAACAGGGAAAGAACAAAGGCTTGTCGGGACTGTTAAAGACGTCTGGACCACAGAAGCCCATCAGAATTCATTCAGTGAAACAGGCATGAAATACCCGCCAACTGCAAGAACCTCTCCAACATGTCAAAACTTCCACTTCTGTCTCTTAGAAAATGGTGTCAAAACAGGGAGATTGTTACATAAAAGACATAAAGCCTTTACTTAAGTTAAGCTGTGTTTTCCTAACACATGAATCAATAAATACAGTCTTTGCAAGTCATGTTTTTAATAATGAATGCAACACAAATATTTAGCTGTAATAGTAGTTTCAAATAATTGATGTATTTTTGTGTTAAAAAGGAAGAAAGGGTTTAAGAAAGGGTTGATTCAGTTCTGACAGCACTGCTTTTCAACTAGGACTAGAACTAAAGCTACACTTACAAAGTTTTACAGTTTATTAAATGGTCTGATGACTACATACAGTATTATGAAAGAGGTGATGAACCAGGGCAGAGACAAGAGGTGGCTTGGGGTGGCCATGGCCGCCCGTAGACTACAGTATGGCCATCCCATGCAGCCAGTAGTGAAACCTCTATAAGGGCTACACATACACCGATCAGGTATAACATTATGATCACCTGCCTAATATTGTGCTGGTCCCCCTAATGTGGTCAAAAATTCTCTGAACCATTGGGCATGGACAAGAGGACCTCTCAGGGTGTCCTATGGGGTCTGGCACCAGGACGTTGCCACTGGATCCTTTGGGTACTCTGGCTTGTGCAGTGGGGCCTCTGTCAATCAAACTTGTTCCACTGTATCCTGTTGATGCTTGATCAGAATGG
>OMNN01084214.1:0-20851 GCA_900302755.1 Chromis chromis | reverse complement strand
AATATAGAAAAATGTCTAAAAGAATGGACAGAATGTCTAAAAATATATTATTAAAATGACTTAAAAGTACTAAACTGTCTAAAACCCAGCCACAACTAAAAATAGTGCAGAACAAACCAACATGTTGTGTCACAAACCTCCTGACTGACTGACGTTTTGTTCTTTGAACTTTCAGTAATGGTAAAAACATCCGACTCCTCCCTGCAGTTAATTCAATCAGAGTTCGATCAGCTGATCAGTTAGTTTCATATTAAAAGCTCCATTGTCACTGATGCTGCTCTTTAACTTTACTTTAACCAGCCAGCCGTCTTACCGTCTGAGTCCTGTACCACCAGAACCGTCCTGATCCAGATCAGCAGCTAGAACACAAATCCACTGTACAGAGTCCAGTTAGAGTCCAGGAGGAGAACAGTTCTAGTCCTGGTTCTGGTTCTGGTTCTGGTTCTGTTCTGACGTCTCGTCTGCTTCTGTCTCGCTCTCCGTATCTCCCTTCACTAGCCCCGCCCACTTCCCCTTGTATGACTCACGCCTACTTCCTGTCTGTCGTCATGCTGACAACCCTCCTCTACCTCCCAACCCTGAGGGGAGGGGGGGTCCAGAAAACCACCAGAGAAGAAGAAGAGTGAAGGAATCTGTGGTAATAACACACATTCACTTTATGAGAAGCATCACACACACACACACTGCTACAAACACACACACACACACACACAGCTACAAACACACACACTGCTATAAACACATACACACACTGCTATAAACACATACATACACACGCGAACAAAAATTTAAAATTGTTTTAAAATGTAAAAATATGAATGTCTGAAAAATATTTGTTCATTATTTTCACTGTCTGACCTGAAAAGTTATTAATATTCCTAAAACATTACAAAATTATTAACATCACAAAACATGGTAATAAAATGTATAAAAAAAAATATGTATTAAATGTCTAAATTGTGTTAATAGAATGTCTGAAAAATACAAATACAATTTGTAAAAATCTATGAATAAAATGCCTTAAAATTACGTAGAATTTGCTTTAAATTATGTCTGTAAGTGTCTGAAATTTTTTGAAAAAAATATTTTAAAAATGCCCAAAAAATATAAATAAGTATAAAATATGTTCATAATTCTAAAATAGTAAAAAATCAATAATAAAGTATCTGAAAAATATGAATGAAATGTCTCAACATTCTGGCTTTTAGAGCAGATTGTCACAAACACATGCTGCAGCTAACAGAGATGAACTCTGAATGACCTCCACATATTGATCTGCTGCCATCAGCCGATCATTTCTCTGCTGAACCACAGAAACGAGCTCACTGCTCCAACAGAGCGATGCATCTTCACTCAGTTTAGTCAGACTGAAAGTTACTCATCAAACATGTTTAAAACGTGAATATACAGTTGAATGTTTCCTGGAATAGCTGCAGCTTTTATTAGACACACCGGGGGAACAGTGCACGTGTTGGGACTATTTTTAGCAGCGGATGAATCCACTGGTGAGTGTTTGTGTGCAGACGTGTAACTGAACAGATGTCAGGTAGTTATCTGAGTGTTTTACACGTTAAAGACTCACAGTGAAGCTGTTGTTGACGTTCTTGGTGCTCGACTCGGCAACACTGGCATCCGTCAAGTCGACTTCGTCAAAGATGATCGACTGTGAACGCAGAGAGAAGAAAACACTGTTAGAGCCGAGCTTCATCGATCAGTCATCAATCAGTTAATCAATCAGCTTCTCTGTGTAACAGTTTGCTGCTTTTTTTTGTCTCACGTGACAGTGAACTGGGTGTTTGGACTGTTGCTCTGACGTCTGATTGATCAGTTAATTGGATATTGATGAAACCAGTGATGAGCCATGAGCTCCAGCTAACAGCTAACAGTGATCTGAGCTGGTGTTACAGGTCCTCCACCTTCTACCTGACAGCAGACAGAGACTCTTACTTTGGCGGTCTGAGCATAGTACAGCGTCCTTCCTCTCAGTTTGAAGTATCGTCTCTTCCAGCGCTGGAATGAGTTTGTCTGTTTCAGCAGGTTTCCTTCCTTCAGCACCGTCTGAAACACACAAAACAGAAAGTCAAACACCTGGACGAGGTTTCACTGCTCATTTTCCGCCGCTTTGCTTTTATTTGATTAACTTTTCTCGTCTGAATCTGGACTTTACAATCACGTTTTAATCCTCTAAACCAGGGGTGGGGAATCCTGGTCCTCGAGGGCCACTATCCTGCATGTTTTAGATGTCTCCCTCTTCCAACACACCTGATTCAAACGATCATCTCATCATCAAGCTCTGCAGAAGCCTGATAACGATCCTGATCATTTGAATCAGGTGTGTTGGAAACATTTAAAACATGCAGGATAGTGGCCCTCGAGGACCAGGATTGGGCACCCCTGTGCTAAACTAACCTTGTATGAGCCCAGGCCTTATCAGAATCATATTTATTACCAAGTAGTTTTTACATTACAAGGGATGTGTCTTGGTCTGTTGGTGCAAACAGTTAAAAAAGCAGATAGCAAAAATAGAATAATATTAAGAGGGGGTCAGGGGAAAGAAACTGTTTTTGTGGCGTGAGGTTTTGGTCGTGACCACTGCGTCCTGCCAGAGGGGAGTGGTTGAAAAAGTTTGTGTCCGGGGGTTGGAGGGGTCAGCTACAATCCTCCCTGCTCGCCTCAGGGTCCTGGAGGTGTACAGGTCCAGGAGGGATGGGAGACTGCAGCCACTCACCTTCTCTGCCGAGCGAATGATTCGCTGCAGCCTGCCCTTGTCCTTGACAGTGGCAGCAGCGTAACAAATGGTGATGGAGGTGATGAGGATGGACTCTATGATGATGCAGGGGCTTGGTCATGTAAAGACTAAATAGAAGACAGTAAAATTTTATTTGTTCTTTTTAGTTCACATAAAATGTGACAGATAACTGCTTTATTAGTTGTTTACAGGGCATATTGCTTTTTATAGGATAGAATTTTTATGGACAGTATTATTAAATAGCTAGGCCTCTGACTAATCCAACACCAGTGAATCTAATGAACTGACCTGTGACTCACATTGCTAACACTATTTGCTACACCTAAGTTGTTGTTTTTTCAATTACATTTCTGAGTTAAAATCAATTCGATTCAATTACCCTTAGTATCAAAGTGGTGAAACCTGATAATTTGGAGTTTATGATCAACAATACTGCACTCCACAGGATAAAGCAGATATAGAAAATAGATGGATCCTCAGGAATACGATACGCCATCAGTGCAGACTCTCTGTGTTGAACACAAGAATTATTATCTTGCATTGTTATCATAAACCTGATCATTGCTATCTGCTAAATTAATACTAAATACTCCCTCCATCCGTGATGAGTCAGTTTGCAGAAGACAGTACAGACAGAGGCAGGGCGAGGATAAAAATAGCATATATTTATCATTTCCTTTCACTATCACAACGGTTAATTCACACACTGCCATTCAATAATTTAATTACTCTATGGCTGAATGGGCGCGACCCATCTCAGGTGCCTTCAGCGTTTCCTATTATAGTGTGCGGGGGTCTTGTGGATCCAGCTCATCTGTTGTATTTGCTCAGTAGCTCACAGAGACCTCTCGGCCCCCGACGCAATCTCACCTCATTAACATTTTAGGTGACGAGTATGTCAAGGCCTTAATTAACAATTCATGAGCGCGGCTTATAGCTATATTAACATTTTACAACCAATAAATCAGCTTTCCTAATCTGCTGTGTGTGTGTGTGTGTCTGCATGCACAGGCCCGTGTCTGTGTGCATGTGTGAGAGACTCGAGTGGGTGGGTGGGGGCATTATTTGTGTACATCCAACACAGACTACATATCTCTCCCTTTGTCTCCAATTGTGTCTCCACATCTGTCTCTGACCATGACATTTGTTTGAACTTCCTCTTACTCTTATGCTCTGAACACGCCACTGCAGTGAATCACACCCATTTCTGCTTTTTTTCCTCAGCAAAACAAGAAAACTCAAACCTACAACCACATCCAGAAGAGGTCATCCGCAGTGTTACATCAATTAACAATCTGAAAAGATCACATCGGGCTGAGCCTCCCACAAATGCAAGTGTCACACAAAGTGGAAAGGTTGACTAATTAGGGTGCTATTTTCGTTTAGTCGACTGTTCCGAAGTCAGTCTCTGTCAGGTCTTCTTCTTCTGGGATAAAAGAGAGGAGGAGACATGGGGAATAAATCTGAAACAATGTCGGCAGACGATCTGGTAGGGTTGATTCTCTGCGGCATCATAATGTCTGCTTTCCTTACAACAAACACATATTCAAAAAGCCTCTGAGAGTGGGTGTAACAGCCAGCCACCGCTTCATTGTGCTATAAATGTGTTTGTTCATATAGACTGGTGCGACAAACACTCTCCACATTAAAAGCTTCACTTTAAGACCATTTCTGAATTCACATCAGCTCAACACTACCTTGCAGTGGGTGAATAAAGTAAAAATGCCTGATCAAAAACACCGTGTCTGATGCTCTCTGTTTCGCTGTGTGGAGCTAAAAGAGAGAAAAATGAAATCCCACCACAGCACCCTAAGGCAGCCCCTTGACCCCACTTTGAAAAGCACCTGTGTAGGCAGCGTGTGCAGGCCTTGCCTCTCCCACTGAGTCACCCGGTGGAAGTGTAGCGCTATGCTCGTGGTGCATAGCTGTAGCTTGCCAAATGAAAGCAATCTCTGCAGCACTGCTCACTCTCCCTGGGTGACACAAAAAAAGTTAGTATTGTTTTCTTATGAGGGCGAGGGCACCTGCATGGGCAGTTAGCTCTGGCTGAATTTAATTTGACGCACATGCTTTGAAGCAACGTGTTTCCAGGATGTATGGGGTGTCACAAACCTGGTCCTTTTGAAGAAAAAATCTGCTTTGGGTTGCCTCCGCTGCTGCCACCCCACCTCCAGGTACACCAGCACATTTATTATCAGTTAAGGTAAAGATCAAGGTCACAGCTTCGGTGGGAGCATATTGAATCTAAAGGATTCAAAAGGAGCCGTGGCGAGGGGTGGCCTTGCAAAATGCATGGCTCAATGACAAATGCATTGTATGCCTGCAAAGGATTCTCCTCCAGGTTCAACGCAGGCTGGTCCAATTCCAATCAGTTCTCCAACTTCTACAAAAATAAGAAATCGATCTGAGAAAGGTGAAACGTGGAAAAGTCTCCTGGATTTATGGGTGAACTTATGGTGGATTTTTTTTTAAATGAAAGGCATGGCTTGGTATTTTTCTTCAGTCAATTACTCCCAGCTCTGTACTAATGTCAGGGCATATAAGAAGTTAATGACTATTTTTAACTAGAGTGGATCACCTCGGTGTGAGGCTTGATAATGTCATCATGGCGAATTACAATACAAGTAGGCGAAGAGCATGGGCACTCTAATCCGTCTATAATTAAAGCAGTGAACACAGACCGTGTGTAATTTCTTGAACTTGTGAAAGTGAATTATCACCTGTTGACTACAAGCTGTTGACGGCTATCAGTTAAGAATAAACTAAACAGACAGAAATGGCTGATAATGATTTAGAAATAATGACATCCATAAAGAATCAGCAGTTATAAATAGGGATAGTGAATTTAGAGTCTGTAGCACAGACATGACCACAGCATGGCAAGTTGATGGAACTGGAAATTCAGCAGTGCCTCAGTAATGAAATGTCCTGTTCTCACTCCAGCACTTTTGGAAAGGAATTGCCATGACTACAAGGAGCTCTTGCTGGTTTTACTGCAGCTGTGCTGCCCTCTTCTGGAGACTAAAGAAACCACCACAAACTGTCACAAATCTGACTCACATGAAGCCTGTTAGCAACATATTTTTCTTCTCTGAATAGGCTGGGTGTTGAAGGGCTGAATGTGAAGTGTACTTTAGAATAGTGTGACATTATAAGGGATTAACAAAGGGAATGAAGACATGTTTCAGTAACCTCATTAAAGGAACATTTGCATGAGGGCATTAACAGCGTATCAAGTTTACCTGACACTTGCTCAGGCTGATTGATAAACCACTCAGACATCAAATCCCTGCAGACATCATTCTCTTACATAACATTTTCCAGCATCTCTCTCTTGGCTAACCTGATGCAGGCTGCCTGGTGAGTGAAGTCTTATTTTGGGAAGGCCTATCTGTGCTCTGACTGCAGTTTAGAAGGAAAAAGCCTGCTCGGTGGTAAAAGGTTCTTGGGGTTAGAAAGGGTTGCTGCTGGTGTGTGTGTGTGTAGCCAATCCATTTGTCTTCTTACACATGTCTTCCTCCCATAATGCTGCACAACATCCCTCTGAATCATTATACCACATCTGCTTTTTATTCTCACTCTGTCTTTATTTAACTCTTCCCATCCTCCCCATTCTGTTTTTCCTTCCCCACCTCCTCTCCCACACACACCCCATAATGAGTTATGTGTTCTCTGACAGCATCTGTCTGATCAGGAGAAAGTCATACAGTATTCCCTGCGACAGCGCTTTGGGAAACAGGGGGGGTTACTGCTTCAGGCCATCTCACTAAAATCATTTTCACAGCATCACCGTGTGCATGGAAACTCTCCTGCTCACACTTTCACACAGTGCTAAAGCCCTGACAGTGAATCCCTGCCTCAAGTGCTGCAAATTGAAGCTCTCGTGCAACTAATGTATTACTTTCTGTCTCCATCCACACTAAGATGTCAGCAATTTGCTCAGTTTGGCTTTTTAAAAAAGATAGAATTTGCCCAATGAGCTGCTGCAGGAAAGAACAGGCTGCACATTATACATCCCCCCTGCTAATATCCCTACTTGCCAATGGGGCAGACAGAATGCAAATGAGTGCTGTTATCTCTGGCCATGAATATCATCAACACCAGCACTCCACACACCTCTGTCAACTGTGGTGGCTGCATTCAAAGACACTGAGGGTGTGAATTATTGACTGTTTGACTGGCTTCGTGATGGCACCATCTCCTGAGCCTCTTACATTAATTAATCACCCGGTGTTTTCTAAGACTTCATTAAACTTCAACCACAAACTGGGCTTTAAAGTTTAGTCAAAGAATGGGGGAAGTTTTCTTTCTCTCTCTCTCTCTCTCCTCATCGGAGCTTTTGGGAGGAGGGTGTGGTGGGCCCTGGACGTCATTCCAAGGGAGTTGCAGTGAATGTGGACTTCCCCAAAGTTCACTTACTGGAGTCTGATCAGTCACAGCCTGGGCAACGCAACTTTGCTGTTGCGCACGATAATAACAGGGTAGTGCTCCTTGTTTTCTGTGCTAGAAATATTTATTTACGAGGCGTTAGTTCAGTATGAACCCCGGGCATGGAGAGATGGACTGGCGGTGGACAGTTTTCACACTGTTTCTAAACTTTCAGCTCACTTACGGGTCTCCCTCCTCTTATGGCTTATTCCAAGGCGCTGCGCACACTGGAGTGGTACACAGACACAGAAACAGGTACGGGTTTTTTTTGTTTTTTTTAAAATACATATAAGCTTTTATGACTTTCAAACTGTTTTTTGAGAAAGTCTTCGCAAGCAGCTGACCGCGGGCGTTCCTCTTTACGCGTCTCCTAAAGGTAAAGTCTGTGCGCTTTCGTTGCGCAGCTGCCAATAAAAACGTGATGAGTTCCAAACTTCTCATTTGACCGGAATGACCTCAGATCGGTGAACATTTAGCCTCTTATGGTCATATTCAGCCCTTTCACTGTTGCTTTATCAGACTGTGACTAAATTTGGCTCCAGTTTGCCAGTGCTGCCAGAGGTGATAAGGTCCAGATAGTCGTTGGAATGCCACTGATTAGTCCAACCTCTCATCTCTAAGACACCATTAGTGCATTTCCAAATGTTTCTTGATAAATTAAAACCAACTAGTGGAAAAAATGATGCAAAACCTCCCTGAAGTGGCGCAGCTTTTATGGAAAGTTCAGTAAAGCACATGGATCTCATTATGATAGTCTCTTTTTATTGCCAAATTACCAAGTCCAGCTATTTTCTGTGCACTTGCACGATACTCCTCTACAATAACTGTCAGATTCCTCAGTATTTATCTTGTTTATCTGTGCCTCCCCCCCCTTCAGGAACTGGTGCGCCTATGTGGTGCACAGGAACGTGAGCTGCGCCGTGCAGGGGAGTGTGGAGAGCTTCCAGGAGCCCGTGGTGGCCCCCTGCCCAGCCTACCAGCCAGACTGCCAGCAACAAGTGACGTGAGCATCCGGAGAGCCAGGGGGAAAGGGTCGAGGGTGCATGTTTTGATGTATGAGACAGACTGGATACAAAATGTTTCCTTGAGAGAGAGCGATAGGCAGAAAAATATTCACAGTGCCTCAATGAAACTCAATTGGCAGAACCAAAGAGCACAGCTTTCCAAGCCAGTTAAAAAAGCCCAACTGAAGAAGGTACAGGGTTACGAATGAAATGCTGATGAGAACTGCAGCTCTCCTCATAGTTTATTCCAAGCTGAAGCAGTTGATACTCGCTCATTCTAAGCCACACACGTCATTCCCCTTTACACATCTGTGAGTTATCCATCTCTAATGTGCAACATCCAACACAAAAACCAAACAATATGAACAAAAAGGAATGTTTTTTGGCACCTTCCTCTGGAGGTTTTCTGGACATGTCCAGCTGGGAGGAGACCCCTGGGTAGACCTAGAACTCACTTGAAGGATTGCATATCTCATCTGGCCTGGGACCATGTCAAAATCCCCCAGGAGCAGCTGGAAAGCATAGCAGTAGACAGGGACTACTGGAATGTCCTGCTTAGCCTGCAGAAGAAAATGGATGGATGAATGTTCTACTGGCATTTTCATGAGCACATTTGGAAGCAACACAAATGCATTTTTGGCAATATCCAGAATATGCAGTCATTGTATTACCATTTAAGGTCCCTCTCTGGTTGATGATTTAATGTCTAAAAACACATCTCTCTGTACCAGTTACATATTTAGGATTTTTGTCCATGAAATGAATCCCTTAAGGTCTTAAAATGGTTTAGATGCAGCCCTACCTCAATACTTTCTCTTGAATGTGTAGATCAATGAAGTCCCTGCCTCATTGCCCCTCCCCACTTGCTGCAACTCAAGCACACCAGCTCAGTTACCACTGTGCTCAAACATTGTAAAAGATCTCTACTCTACACAATGGCATGCTGTAATCCAGCCATATATGTTTGAACTGATTCTGAAGAAGAAGAATGATATAGAAAGCCCTTGCAAGTTGACAGGATTGGTGTCTTAGGTTTGTTACATATGAAACTCTGGACGTCTGAATCTGTGTTTTTGAGACTGTCAACAATACACTGTAGTTCTAAGGTGGACATTGTCAGCCATGGGGACTGTTTATCTATTTCACTCATCAAAGAAAAAGAAAAGGTTGACAAACTTGACAAAAGACTTGATTTTCACCAGAGGGGGTCTTTAAGATTTTCTGATATATATATGTTTATTTATACTATAACACTCCCTCGAATCCATCCATCCATCCATATGTTGCTCAGGGTCACTATAGCTTGGAGCTTACCATCAGGCCTATGTGAGATTCAGCATACATCTCAGTCAGGCTGCCAGTATAATGCTTGGAACTGGGCCCAGAACTCATCATAAGAAGTATATAAGTTACCTAAACAAGACTGCCAACTCTCTAAGACAAGGAATGGTGAGATGAGAACAAATGAAGAAGTTTGCAGCTGTCATGTACGCAGAAGTTTTATATATATATAATAAGGCTACTTCTCTTTTGCCTTTTGGATTTATTACTTTTCTTACTTTTGCTTCGAAACACTTTGGCTCTAAATATCAAGGTCTGACTTCCCATTTCAAATTCCAACTCCAGATAGATCTTTCTAAATATACATATTTATTTAATATGCATCTAGTTTTATTAGATGCTCAAATGTGGTATCGTTTACTGACAGATGACTTTCAGTTGTACATTAGCAGATATTCAGTCCATCCTATAGCATGATTGAATGTCCTGTTCTTGTCTTGCATGATTATTATGTAAAATATAATAGACTTTACAATCACTTCAACTGGAAACCACATGAATGGGAATTCCATTTAAGTTGTATTTAAGAGATGCATCCATTTGTATGGTAAATTAATGTGTCTGCTGAAAACATTTGTGATCGTGCATAAGACTCATAATCGTAGTTTAAAATGCAAGCGTGTAACCTAAATAGTCATGCACTCTGACAGTATGGACATTTTCTTCCCTCCCTCTAAGTCATATAGGATATTAAATCTTGCTGAAGTAACACAATTTGATTAGAGCCCATATCTGAATCCAAAGCTTTTACAGTAAGCAAAGTGTTATGTTCCTCAGTTAAATGATTATTGTAAACAGGAGCATCTGTACCAGTAATTGTTGAGTAACATCTGTAATCCTGCACTTCAAGATGTTGTGTTGCAATTTAATAGATTTTTCTTTGTGAATCATTGTTAGTTGTAAACACATGCTATCTGCGGTTTAACTTAGCGATCCAGTTATGCATGCACAAGAGCCTCAGTGCTGTGGAAAAGAATCCTGGAAACTGATCATTCTTAGGTCACCGGAGCATTTTTCCAAGATACTGTGTGAAGCAAGAAAAGCTGGAACTGAGAACAGACACCTCAAGTTATGATAAACAGTACAGCGGGCCTCATATTATCTCATGTTAGGATGAGATTTAAGTAGTTTAAGTGTTGTCGTCCCACTGGCTTTCCTTTCCTTTTTTTCTGTTAGTCGAACTACAGCGGCGTTATCAGTGACAGTTGGGAAATGTGCAAAAATGATTGTTACAGACACCAACTTTCCAGATGTTTCACATGACATGACCCCTGCCTTCAGGGAAGTGATGTCATCCATTGTTTCTTTGGGAACTGTTTTCTTTGGCTAGAAAGCTGAAATTTTCGTGTATTGGGACATGGTTTGAGAAGCTTAAAAATGTCCACGTCCAACAAAAACAGACTTTTTGTTGATTACAGGAGTCAACACTTCCCCAAAAAATCACATTAACTGTTTCTTCTTTCTGGAATAGCAGAGTAGCCCTAGCATAGAAATCAATAACACTGATAACACTTTGCTAATGGCCTGAGTTTGATCTTGGAAATAAAGTCCAATGTTCCCTGTTCATATTCATATTTGTTTAGGATTTTGAAAAACAAAACACATTGATTGCTCTGTCTTGTATTACAGATACCACACTCGGTTTCGACCCACCTACAAGATTGCCTACAAGACAGTAACAGAGTTGGAGTGGAGATGCTGTCCTGGTTATCAAGGTCCGGACTGTAAAAATTTAAAACCAGTCCCAGATCGACAAACAGTGCAGGGAACACAGCCTTACCTCCCCCCAAATCCCGGACATACAACCCGACACACACAGAGTAAGAAATCGTTTTCTGTTCTATCCTAAGTGTTTAGTGATTTATGCAAATATACAATATAGTATCACAGTAAATTAAAAGAGCAAAAAAAAAGCTACCTTAGTGCCGTTTTGTTCATAGACAATAAAAAACAACATCATCAATGTCTTATTCTGTGATTATAGGGCCAGAGCGGAGAGAGACAGCGCACCACGAGACAAGGCATGGTGGGACAGACAAGGTGCGTCTTCTGGAAAATGAAGTTCAGCGTCTATCTCAGACCGTCCTGGATCTCCAGTCCGCCTTGACAGGATTAACTACCAACCTTCGCACAGAGCTGCAGGACGACACAAAGAAGATGCTAGCGACACTCCTAAACAACATGCGCCCACCAGACAGTGCCACGGGTGCAGGCACAGAGGAGAGCCCAGCAGTTCTGGATGGTCATCAGGCTACCAGAGGTGGGATTGCTGGAGAGAAGGCCCTTGAGAAAATAGAAGCTCGTTTGGACGATATCAATAACGCGCTCAAAAGCAAGGATGAAGCTCTGGACGATCTAAGAGGAATCACAACAAGTCATGAGGGGCAGATACGTGTCCTGATGGATGCCTCTCAATCCCAGACTCCAGCCATAGCAGAGTTTGATGTTATACAGACCTACGTTGATGGAAAATTTGAGAAGCTGAAGAAAGAGCTAGACCAGAATGTGGATGAAAAGGTGGCCAAGCTGCAGAACTCATGCAACGACAAGATCCAGGCGTCGCAGAAGACCTGCGAAGACGGCCATGACCAAGTTGTGACCACGTTGACCAAGCTGGTGGATACTAAGGAAGCTGATCTGAGAAAGGAGATCCGGGCACTACGTCTAGACATGGCTGCTGCAGATGGACCTGTACGAACTCAGAGGCAGACTGACTCACCCAAAGAGGAAAAGGACAACGATGACCATAAAGACTTGTGGCGTGAGATTAATCGTATTGCAGAGGCTCACCGCATCCTGAATGTCCGCATTGACAATGAGCTGGCACACTTGTCTGAACCTCTGGAAGACAATGATTTTGGCCCACTGATTGAGGAGCTGGAGGCACGTATTAATATTACAGAACAAAATGCAGAGAGTCACTGTTTCTACATTGAAGAGAAGCTGACCCGTACAATTGCAGACGAAGTGGCAGCACTTCGGCAGCTCCTGGGCGATCGTTTGAACGGCATGGAGGACCAGTTCACAAACATGCTGGTGGAAATGAGCAACAACTCCTTCCCAGGGATGTTTAGGGAGTCCATGGATGCCATCCAGGCAGAAGTCAACAACAACAAGTTCCTCCTGCAGGGTTTGGATGATAAGGTTAATACTGTTGGAGAGCTGTGCTCTGCAGGATGTTCAGCCTCAGGAATTACAGTAGGTGGCGAAAGTTCTGCGCCTACGCCTAATGGTCTAGGAAACATTTTGAAGGACCTAAAGAGGTATAGAAATGACTTGGATGTTCTTCACACAGATGTCAGTTCCAACACAGACAAGCTCAAGCAACTGGAGGACAATTTTGAAAGGCAGTCAGTTGGAAATGAGAGACGTGTGAAGACGATGGATGACTTCCAGAGGGGACTGATTAATCTACAAGATAATGTGCTTGGTCTGGCTGAAACTGTTACCGGGTTAGGTGACTCCTTGAGCAAATACAAGCAGAATGTGGACAGAATAAACTCAACATGCTGCCAAGCAGTGCAGAGTGGCAGTGGAAGCCCAGGACGGTATAACTGGGCTTCACCCGATGCCACCAGTCAACAGGTGGATGAGCTGAGGAATAGGCTTGATACACTGAGTGAACGGGTGTCATCTGAACTGAATCAATGTAAACAGAACACACAGGGTGTTTCGGATGGAATCTCTGCTGTGGACGGACGTGTAACCAGACTAGAACAGGTGTGTGGAAGGTTAGATGGAGTTTCTACTAACATCAGAGAACTGAAAGATGGGCTGGAGAGACATGTTGGAGGCCTGAGGGACTGTGTCTACAGGATGAATGCCACCTGCGGAAATCATGGTGCAGAAATTGCTGCGCTACAGAATTCCATGAAGAGGTTCCAGGCACAACTGTCTGCCATGCCTCGAAAAGATGTCTCTGCTTCAGCGCCAGTTGAAGTGCCAGGTGAGTTGCTGGTTTTGTAATAGCTTGATGACATCATTGGTTATCAATGGTAATGTCTGGCAAATGAGATAATGACAGGAAACCTTAGGCTTGCACTCCAATGAACCAAGTCAATCAGAGGTCATACTTGTCACTTTGGAATCAGCAAGAATGTTTGGGTGAAGTGAATTATTGTTTGAAATTAGAATATTTGGCATCCATAACTTAAGGCCACTGTTGTACTTTATGCATTTGTAAGTACACAAGGGTCTTACATACAGTTCCCCAAGAGAGCCCATGTTCGCCCCTCTGTGGTGCTCCGAGTGCAGCTCAAAATTTGTGCCACTATGCTGCAAGGACAGTAGTGTGCATGTGTGGAATACAAAGATGCAGATCTACTGCGCATCAATGAGAACGCATCCTCCTAGCAGACTAGCAAGCAGTATAATTAGAACAACTATGCGTTCATGGTGTCGCAACTGTTCGTGTGTGCATCCACAAGGGAATGGAAGCAAGGCTCAACATGGTCACTCCCCCCAAAAAAAGAAGCAACAAGCTTAACACAGCTCTGAATGGGGAGTGGCAATAATGGCTTAATAATACTCACGTATGCTTGAAACTAACTTCTCAGTGCATTTTGTCATCCGAAAACATCAAAAACCCAGGCCATTTGCAAAGCGTCATAGAGTGTCAAGACAAAATAATTACTCATATGGGAATAGTGATGCACACTTTTAGAAAGTCTTTCCTGGAAGGCATTCAGTGTTGCACTCATTTCACAAAAATGACTGATGTAGCTGTGTGTAGAATGAAAAAACAGCTTGAAAGAGAAGTTCAAACTCTGCTTGCTTTCTAATCTCTGCACACCAGCTGAGCCGCTGCCAACGTGGCCCGAATGTCAGATTATCCGTTTCAAAAAAGTTACAGAAATTGTCAGACACAGCCCCCAATTCTGACTTGTGAAAGATGTGGGTAGAAGGGGTTTCAGGGACGTTGTTCGACCATCTGACACATGCTTTGTTTGGAGAATACTGACACCCTCAGAGCCTGAAGGTGAAACCTGGCATGGATGTTGTGCTCACCAAATGAGCAACAGTAGCAGCAGCAGCAAGTGGCATTCAGGGGAGCTGTATGGCAGCAAAAGAGTGAGATTGACAACTGAAGTACAACATCATAATGAAAAGGCTGTGCTGGATGTACAGTATGTAGCAGCAGACACAAGTTGCCTGCCTGGCCTAACTAGCAGGCTTTGCTTCATTAGTGGGTAGATCGATCATGATAGCATATCATGACAGCAATTAGATTCACATTATGGCACAGTTTTGCTGCTTGAAAGTCAATTAGTTATACAGTGTTTAGTGGATTCCCACATCAGTGCAGTCAAGCACAGGATTTAGCCAAAATAAGTTGGGTAAAAAACATACACACTGTCTTTTTTCAGCCTCCTGCCTAACTTTTAACATATGAGTTTATCGAGTGTGATTAACATCTGTGTAAACACAAACTTTTCCTGTAGATAATCCTCCATATAATGCATTCTGCTTGCTTGGTTTACATGGAGGCTTGGAGGGAAGGATCAGATCCCATGAATGGCCACAGGGTATTTCCCAGAGTGGGAGGACACGAGTTCACGGGGCCTCCCATGCTCGCCTTGAGTATGTCATTCAATATGTGCCGGCACAAAGAGGCAGAGGCCCACATCGGAGCCTTCCTGTGACTTAGATTCATGTTGTCCCAAGAATTTGCCAGTTTTTATATAGGAAATGAGACAGGTAAATAGAAGCTTACATTTTTACAGCCCAACTTTACTGCTGTGATGATTTACTCGCGCTGTGTCGTGCCTCGTTGCTCCCTTATGTAAATGTCAGAACACCCGAGCAGACTGTTCCCCATTACTCCCTTTATGAGCATGTTGAGTTGTGAGGTCTCCTTTCTTTCACCGTGACATAGCTTTTTTCACTCCTACCGCAGACCTCAACCTCAGTTCCCAGTCTCTTAGTCCACATACACAATACACCTCCCCTCCCTCCTGTCTTTCTCCTTAGACGTGTACACATACCAACCTCCAGAGATTCCCGTAGGGTGACCTCAGCCTGATGTGTGGAGTCTGGTCCTCATTAAGGGACCTGACTCACTGCTGGAGTCAGTCTTGATGGAGAGGGGAGAAGCAGGGCTCCACACCCAGGACCAGATGCTTCGACTACCCTCAGCTGTGATGTCATGAGTGGGGCCCCACCACCGGTGCCTCCCTTTCTTACACCATCGTCCAAAACAATGGTGTGATTGGGAGCCGTGCAGAAAAGCAGGCTAGATGGATTAATGGCTGTGGTGTAGAGAAATGGAAAGCATGCAGGTCTTTTGTTTCCATTCAGTGTTTGTCAAATTGATATTAATATATAATATAATATTCAGCAGGATTTATACACCCTCCCAACTGTATGTTGTGTGGTCGGATAGTGTCAGAACCCCTCTCCTCCTACACCCTTCCAGCGTTGAATATAGGCCGTGTGTGTCCACCATTCTCTGTAACTTTCCGAGACAGACGATCCGACGTTTACAATCACTTCACGCAGTGATCGGCCAGCTGAGGTGAGAGAGGAGCAGGGCATTGTAAGCTACTCCTCTCTCTGGCTCAGCCTTTTCATTAGCCTTTGTACTGTTTGTGGCATTTTTCATATGTGCAACCCATATGGGGAGATTACCTGAAGCCTCATGCACGCTGTTATCTCCGTTTTTAAACGGTATCACCTCTCTCCCCTCTGACAGCCGACTTCTTACTTCAGCTTCTGGTGCGGCTGTTAGAAACGACTAGAAGCACTCGTGGTCGTGAGTTCTGAGAAACCATAAAGCAGCTCATACTGCACCTCTGCTCTGCACTGAATCACACAGAAGTTCGCGAGCTGCGGCAGGACTGTAAAATATGTATATACCACGCAATTGCAGATATGAAGCTACCCTTAGCAGCTGGCTTATTTAAATTAGCTCACAGACTGGAAATAGGGGGGAAGAGCTCGCCTGGCTCTGTCCAAACGTAACAAAATCCATCTCTGAAGCTCTAAGACAAATTAACAGCAGCTTCCTGGAGTGTCCACTTGTTGCTTGGTAACTGGTTCTGGCCAAGAAATAGTTCTGCACATAACCTCCTGTAAAAGGCTGAATGGTCACTGAAATGTCAGTTTTAGACTGATTTAACAAACAAGATACAACTTGTTAACTCTAGAGGTGCTGCTTGGCTTATTTTGCCAGACTAGCCGTTACCCTGTTCTAACCTCAATGAGCAAACTGCTGGCAGCAGCTTGCTATTTACCGTTCAGACATGAGAGTTCTATCAATCCCCTCATCTGAATCTCATCTAGAAAGTGAATACGCTTGCTTCCAAAAATTTCCAACGCTTACTTTAAGGGCAAATCTCATTTTCTCTTACTTAGTGCTTGTATCCTAAATCCCACAAGCGAGGGAGTTGGGCAGTGTGGCTCAAGATTTAATGCTTTCCTCGAGTTTGGAAAAGGAGAAATAGTCTAAAAAGAGATAAAATATCCACTCGAAATCCCAGCTGGGTGGGTGTGGTGGTGGTTGGGAGCCTACTGAAATGTTTCCTCTCTGTGTTTGAGCTCATATTCTCCACACAGTCATATGAAGACCCCGAGGAGGCTGTGAACAGATGAGGTGTTGTAATAACATAACTGAAAGATTAACTGGAATAGCTTTGCCCTTACTCAGTGTGACTGCTGAATGGAATTGTGTGACTTTAGTTACAAAATGTTGGCACTGCTTCGCCCACAGCAGCTGCTGCTCCAGAGGTCGGCCACTACAGCATGTGTGTGTGTTTGTTTCTTGCTGTTTTTCGCTCTGATGGGAAGCTGTGGTTAAGCAGAAATGACTGTAACGCAGTTATTTAGAAATTACGCAAGAGACTTTACCATCTTAATGGTTGCAAACTAGTTTAATAGAGCTTATTAGGAAATGTAGAAATATGGAAAGTGCTTCTGAGCATGCTGTTCCCCATTCACATGGTGACTAATCGGCCTTCTTGTGCTGAATTTTCTCATTTGATTCTCAATCTGCTTTTTTTCCTGCTCCTCCTTTTTGGAGATGATCCCAGTCCAGCTCCAATCACATCCCTGTCATTTATTTCTCTGTCTCTCATCTCTGAATTGCTCTCTCTTTACACCCTTGTTGCTCTCTCCTTCTGTGCAATTTTTTTTCTTCGATTTGTCCTTCCAAGAAGGCCAGAGGACTTCTCTCTGTCCTAGCTGTCCTGTAAGTGTCTATCAACACAGAGGCCTTCAGAAAAAGGAAAAAAAAAAAGCAGTTGTTTTAAAGCAGGGCTAAAATAACGGCTTTGATTTCATGGATCAATGCTTTGCAATTGATCATTCTGACTTTATATTGGAGAGACAGGCAGTAAGATTAACTGTCTACTGTGATGAGGAAATACAAGAAAAACAAGACATAAAAGGCTTTTTGAAGTCAAAGGCTGTCTGCTGAGAACGAAAGGAAAATTGTATTCGACAACCACCACACACACACGCTCACACACTGTATATGTTTAGTCACCTCCAGAATTTTGAGTGAGCGCTTTGACTGCGACCGAGATGATCTGAAGCTGCGAGGTTGAGGTGTTTCCATCTCTGACCCGGGGAGCCCATCTGGAAGTCTTCAGAAGAGACTCGTATACACAATGGGAGTCCCAGAGGTCTGCCATGCTGTGCACAATTTGAGCCTCCCATCGTTAATATCACTGGAGGAAAAATGGAGGGTGGAGGGTGAAATTGTGTCCATGTGCATAGCAAGAAAGAGCAAAAAAAAATGTATGTTGGACTGTGAGTGATGCATTAGCGTATGTGCACCACACCCTGCTCATGCTCTGCGCCCCTTGACACCATTTTCCATTGCGTGATCAGCCCTGTCTGCTGCAATATTCCGTGATGCTTTCAGACACTTTCTGAACACTCGCGAACTGTCACCCAATTCGGTGCAACAGCGACCGACTAAACCCCCTCTCTCTCCACCTCCCTCTGCTGCGTCTGTCTGCTTGTGAGGAGTAACATCTGGTTTTGGTGATGCTTTCGGTTGCACCAGCATGCGCGTGTGAATGCGTGCGTTTTTTTCTGTGTGCGTTTTTTTTTTTTTTTTTCGACTTTTGCGGTTGCCCCCTTAGTGAGACACGGGCTGAGAGCTCATGGGAAATATGCACTCAGCCAACCGGCGTCCTGAAGCAGCCGTGGGGAGGAAATGAAGAAGAGATTTCTGATTATCTCAGTACAACATGATTGCTGGGTTTAATTTGTTTTGGATTATACATGTGGTTTCTGAGTAGCTTGTGGTATCACTCACAGTGAGAAGGAAGAATTTTGTTGATGGCTGATGATGTTTTATTTGATAATAACAGAGTGGCTGATTACTTTCATAATCCTGACTAACAGGCAGACTAATGCAATAAAGCTGCTTTCAGGTGCTTTAGGATTGATCTATTTGACTATTTGAAGAGTTGAATTGACATTTAATATTTGATTTCTTGTAATATTTGTGACTGTGGCTGGATTTACAGCCCTCATAAACGATTACTTCCAGCCTTTACAAATTGTTATTTTAGTTACAAGATACTAAAAACCATTTTTACGGTATCGTGTAGATTTAAAGGTTCCATATATTGAAACCCGTTTGTATTGTGTTTTGTGGTTGTTATAAACTTGGAGGTGTAAACTAAAAGCTGTTAAGATATGAAGACATTTACTTATGCCATTCCTCAAGTCCCGCCACAACAAGACTGCCTCCCAGCTTTACATGCCAGGAACAATTTTACTGAACTGCTACCAGCAAAACAACAAGGAGTAGTCGTGGAGCTTTTATTTCTCTCCTGCTCTCTGTGCTCATATATACTGCATTTTTAATACAACCAAATGACCAATAAAGCTGTTCTCATTTACATATTTCTATTGTCGGACAACAGAGCGAGGATAAAATAGTGAGCCTATTAAGGCTACTTGCTAACCAGCAGTCACTCCATAGCCATTTCCAAGCTGCAGCTCTGCACCACTGGCTTTATCACCTGTGTGACCAACTCATCATACACATGAGTTAAAGGCTGTGCTGTGAATTCTGTGATATTTCCATGTGGAGCAGTTAGAGAGAATGTTAGATGCGATAAAAAGTCTCGGTCTCGCTTTGCAAAAATAAGCCCGGTAACATGCTAAACTGAGAAGATGACTGAATGTTATTTACTAAACATCAGGTCAAGGTCAAGGGTCAAGGTCAAATTTATTTGTATAGCACATTTACATCAGCCAACGCTGCCCAAAGTGCTTCACAGGCAATAAAATAGCAGTAAAAATGTACTAAAATCTAAAAACACAAAAAACGTGATACAAAATAAAATACAAAGCATGTTATACATTTTCATAAGTGCACCACAGTGCTTACGTTTAGCTTCACAGAGCTGTAAGGATGTTCTGTACTCAGTCGTGTCGTCAATGGAGCACTGTCCTCCAGAGCACCGAAGAAGGTCCTTACATCAGCTGTTTGCTTAATGCGTCAGCGTCCATGGCTCATAAGACAGCTGATCACCATTAACATTCAATTGGATACATACAGATATACAAAGGGGCCTTTATAGCAGACACTTCTCACTGTTGCACCACGCACACCTTCATATCTACAGTCATTGCTACTGCAGCACTTCTCATTACTCCATCTTCCCTATGTGTTAAAGCTGCTTCTATTGTTAGCTTTGTAAATATTCAAAGTCCACCTCCAGTCATTCATTTAGCCCTTCAAAATTCATCTCTTTGTATCAAAGTCACATATGTAGAAGATTTTTTTTACATGAAAAAAAAGGGGGGGCAGTGTTGGCCTAGTTGTTTGTGAAGCGAACTTCTTAGGTTGCCGGTTCAAGCCCTCAGACTGGCAAGAGGTTGAGGTGGGAAAGTGAGAGCGACCGCTTATCCCAGTCACCACCACTGTGGGTCCCTGAGCAAGGCCCTTAACCCCTGACTGCTCCCCGGGTGCTGCACCACGGCAGCCCACTGCTCCTAGTATGTATAGTTAAGGTTAACTTTGAATAGGATGAATGCAGAGAAGGAAGGAACCCAGGGGGATCAATAAAGGTTAGATTATTAGATTATTATTATTATGAAAAGAATCCCTATGCTGTCCCTGTATCTATTTCCGCTCACCCCTCGAGCACACCAGCTCACACTCTGCTCAAACTCTTCAACATTACTACACGCCACACAATGACAAGTTCTTTAGCCATATACAGTCAAGCCCGAAATTATTCATACCCCTGGTGAATCTGCCATGCCACTTTTTGTTCAAATGTAAATAAAAGCTGAGAAATATTTTTTCCACCATGATGCCTCTTGTAGATCGTCTTATTATCTTCTGGGAGATCGGAAGAGCGTC
>OMNN01084212.1:0-13101 GCA_900302755.1 Chromis chromis | reverse complement strand
GTTGTTTATTTTTTGTTGTTTTCTTTGAGGAATATATCTTTAGTTCATATTACTTGGTTTGAGTAGTTGTTAATGCTTTTATTTTGACACTTCTGGGTAGCTGGCACACTGGGTGAGTCTATATATGGGCATGCAGGTATAGGTGAGACGGGCACCTAGGAGGGTTCATGGTTTTTTACCAGGGCAAGAGACAAAGCCATGAGTTTTTTGTACTCTGTTGTTTGAAATTGCCAGTGGAATAAACCCCTCATCGAAATGCATTTTTGCGTGGACAATGGACTCATTTCCCCCCTGCGTAAAATAGGTTCCCTGGGTGCCACAGTGGCTAGTTTGATTTAGATTTTTGATTTTAGGACAAATAGCCATTACAGTCTCATTTAAGGATGCTTAAAGTCCAATTATGGAACGGAAAAGTGCATTAATTTATCTAAGGCAGGTATTTTATGCTATGGTAGTTCGACTAACAACAGTGGGATTTAAATGTGTTTTCAAGGGTTTGTTCCATCACAGTAGGAAAAGCACAGGTGTACATAATAAAATGAACCATGGCTAAATCCCATTTTCCAGTTTAGGGTTCTGGTACTTTATGTACCAGCTTAGAGCAACACTAGTTAAACTTTCATCCAAACTTTTTACATTCTAGACAAATGAAAGAAGATGTGTGTTTCCATCTACTGCCATACGGTGCATTATGTTTATGCTTGTTTTATGTATTCACCTCGGGAACGACACCAACTCATCTCTTCACACAAATCTGATGTTTATGTCTACTCGTCTCTTCAGTGCATCTGAATTTCCAGTGACAAACAGGTCCATGCTTCATGCACATCACGACCTACGTTTTAAGCCTTGATGCACTCTGATTGGACAAACGCATTCAGATTTCAACCTCTGTGTGGCATAACTCATTTTTGGGGATGTCCTTTTCCATTTTTGAGCATTTTCAATACAAAATGTGCCTAAAAGCAGGTGGATGAAAATGTAATTGTTGTTGTGGCTTACTGGAACGACCAAAAACTACTGTTCATGTGCCTAAACTACTATAATAAGTCTAAACATCCACAGTGTAAAAGGCCTATTATAATGATTAAAATGTTAAAGTCTATTAAGATCTATGAAAATATCATTAACGATATAATTTGGAACATTACTAGCAAGTGAAATTCACCTAAAGCTTTGTTGGAAGAGGCCTAATTTCAAACATGCACATAAGTCAAACAGCTGTTGCAGAAAATGCCAGTTAAATCCTGAAATCTTTATCCACACGACTGGAACTGGATGTCGAGTACAACTGTTACGGTAGATTACACGCTTACTGTAGTGTTTATAGCCTTTATGAACTCATTGGTAAACGTATTTCCACATGTGACCTAGAAAAGAAAACCTTCAAAAAATGGCAGCTATTGCTTTTCAATAGTTATAATCCACCGATTACACAAAGTATCAACTATATAATTTACCGGATTTCCACAGTTCATTGTTTCAAGTGACATCAGTTTAACCCTAACCAAATGCTAACTGGTCTTACGAATATGGCAGGAAAGGTCATTTTATGTAATTTACTTGCATTTGCATCCATTACCACAGTCAGTAATCACCTCTGTATCTCTAAAAAAAAAAAAGCAAAGTGAACTCTTAGCTTTGCTGCTGGAAAGACTTGACCCCAGGGCTGCAGCAATGCTGGCTGCCGCTGTGGGAGCGCTGAGCAGAGCCGTGCTGTGGAACAAAGGGAGCTGGTCCACTGAGTTGGACCACTGTGTGCCCAGATAAGCCTGCCGAGCCTCACACCAACAACTGACCTACTTAGAGGACCTCTGGTCTCATTGTTGTTGCACCCAAAGGACACGCAGATGGTCAAATTGACCACACAGACATGGTATGTAGTGGACATCTATGGGTGCATAGATGTTGACTCACTCGTCTTAACCAGTGATGACTGTCAGATCTGAACAGTGTCCATTTCATGTTGTCCAATTGTCTCTGGTGTAGGTGTAAGCAAAACACACCTCAAATGTTTAAGACGCCTATGATTTTCTCCATCTTTTGGCGAGGAAGGCGTGCTGTTTACAGAGTCGTCATGGCAACACCAATGTGGCGACGCCTGGCTGGGTCGGAAATGTCTGTCAGCCCGACTGTGTCGGCCGTGCAGTTACCATGGCAGCCTGTCAAGCCATTCATGTGCACCGCCACTTGAACTGTTCCCAACTAGAGGGAGAAAGCGAGAGCTGGAGGAGGGTGTGTTTTTGTGTTTGCAATGGGGTGACGCTGCAGCATAAAGCTTTAACACACATGATTAGTTATCTACAAAGCCCTAGAGTTAAAGTGCACTTTGCTGTCAACATGTTCAGAGTGACAGGAGCGATCAATGGGGTCGGACGGCTGATGTCTCCATTTTATACCGAAGAAGGAAATAGTTTGAAAGATCAGGATGCGACAGTTTCTGCATGAATGTGTCAGCATAGGAAAAAAGTGAGCAAGTACAGAATGAAAACACTATAAATACAGTGTGCAATGTATGTCATCAGCTATCCTAAAACTATTTAAATCTAGTCCCATGAGCATAACTTAAAGATTTAGTCCCAGGCTTAATTAAAATGCTTAATTATCCTAGCTGTGTGGCAACCTAACATAGGCAGGCCTATAACAATTCTTAGGATCTCATTGAAGCTGTGACCTACTGTATGCACCTCAGGGTACAAGGACCTGTTTTAAAAGCAGATATAATTAAATGCACTGATTTAAATTCAAAAGCACAACTTGGTGAGGTAATTTAAGGACCTTGTGGAGATGTCAGAGAGGGGCAGGAGGGGACAGGAAACTGGCAACCGGATTAAGGCCCTGTGGGACACTTTGTCCCGGTGGGAGTCGGGACACAGCCACTGCCATCTGCAAAGGATATACAGACGGAAGGAGGTAGGCTGGGTGACAACACGGTGGGCAGAGAGAGGGTGAGGGGTAGAAAGCAAAGAAAGCATGGATACCTGATAGTGATGTCCTGACCAAGATTTAATATTTACTATCAATTTCACATTTTAATTACATTAATGCTTATTATTTCTGCATTTAAGCTGTTACCAAATGTTATGTAGGTAGCCACAAACCTCGCTGTAAAGCTCTGGTAGGGCACTGTCTGAAATGTAGTGTTGAGAGGGTAGGGTGCATCAAGGTTTCACAATTTCCAAAAGTTGGCGAAAACCTGTATTCTTTACATACATGTCAGAAAATGTATTGTAGATCAGCTGTAGTACCTGTAATGGGCCACCATGACAAAGACTTCTGAGATGCTTAATGGGTTCTGGCCAGAGCTCACGTGTTTAATACAAGTCTAGGGCAGCTGTGGCTCAGGTGGTAGAGCGGGTTGCCCACTGATCGGCCCCTCCGCATGCCGAAGTGTCCTTGGGCAAGACACTGAACCCCAAGTTGCTCCCAATGGCAGGCAGGCACCTTGCATGGAAGTCTGTCGCCATTGGTGTGTGTGAATGGGTGAATGCAAAACACATTGTAAAGCGAGAGTACCACTAAGGTAGAAAGGCGCTATATAAGTGCAGACCATTTACCATTACCAGGGCAGTACTTCATATCCCAGTGGCATGAATGACATGAGTGTTCAATTTGTGTTATAAATCAGTTGATTAATGATTAATAATGTTGGTGATTTTTTTGTGAACAAAATTATTAAAAATGTGCATCCCTATCATTCTGCCACAAAATGTGTTCTTTCGTTACAACACCTGCATGACAGCAGACAAAAATGGATCAGGATCAGGTTAAAGCCAATACCGATCAGTTCAACAATGCCTTGACTGGCTCTGATCCGATGTGGACATCCCTAATAGGAGATATAAGTAACCTTTGTCAGCACCACAATGCTGGAACAAAGCCCCAAATTGTCTTAAAGAATGACAGGGAAAATGGGAAACTCAGTTTGCTGTTACCTTGCAACTGCTGTGCTACACTTAATTCTATCTTAAAATTAGTAAACTGATTAGTTTGATCAATATCCTGGGGCATTCATAAATGCATTCATGAACAACTGATCCACCAGACCTGAAGTCAATGAGGCACATAATAAAGTTATCTTCTGTGCATACTGACTTGTTCATCAAGAACTGGTCCAGACAGTCTCATGACAGACATTCTCAAAACATATCTTTTTACGTTAGCCTTTTAAACTAGTCAGTGGGTTAGGGTGGGTTAGGCCTCCACCTTCAGAACCCTCTATACTTTCTACCCCCTACCCGAACCAGGGTTTGTATCCCCACCCCGCTTTTATTGGTGCAGTTGGTGAGAGGCAGGTGTAGGTCATGGTAGTGCCGTTTGTGGTAGTGAAGGCAAGACATATAAGTCTTTCTTGTTAATGTTTTAAGTGTTACCTTGTAATATTGCGGATGTTTCCTTGTTGGAAAGCACTTTGAGCTGCAAACCTTGTATGAAGGGTGCTATACAAATAAAGTTATTATTATTATTATTATTCCACCACTCTTTCCAAAGTTTCTGCGGTTTCTCACTTTTCAGATGATACTTTATTGGCCATTCTGGATGACACTAATGTATCAGCCACGGGAGCCCTTTATGCTCTCAAGTTCTATCTGTCTCAGAAAGATGGATATGCATCACTCCTGAAACAGTTCACTGCAATCTATCCTTTTGTGTGTACGAAGAAATATCAGTTTCATCAAACACACTTCTATACACAGATGCAAACAAAGGTTATAAGGAGAATGGACTCAGTAAACAAAAAGCTTCTTTGCTGGTGTACAGTAGCATTAAGGTTTAAAGAAAGGGAGGGGTGGAGCAGGTTCTGGTTGTGCTTCTAAAAAGCTTAATGGCAAAATGGCCCTATTGTTTGGACAGGCTTCATAAGAGAAACAAGCGTATGGAAGGCTAATGTAAAGTCTTTTTATCATACAGTCATCAGAGGCAGACAGGTAAACATAACTGTCAGTCCTCAAGCGCAGCTTCTAGTCCATTAATAATGAGGCTAGTAGAGACCAAAGGTAGCAGAAACATTCAATCCCTCTGCATGACATGACTGATGTTTTAAAGTTGGTTGGCAGTAAATTAATTTTGTCTGCTAGTTTGAAAAAAAAGTTATTACTGATATACTCATTCTGTAATGACTGTACAACCTTATAGGTAATAGCATACATTGTCCTGCTACCAAAATAAAAGTCTAAGTACATGATGCAACGCGATGCACCAAAACCAATGTTCGTAAAAGTGTTCAGGCTCCGACCCATGAGTACTCAGTAGTCATTGGTTGCACCACAGCCATCATCAAACTGATCTCAACTGCACACTTTTAGACTGACAGATATATAAACACCTGCCAATGCCTTTGTAGTCATTCCCGCTACAGTAGGCGTGTCCATGACCACATTTTTCCGTGATGACAGCGACAGACAAACAAACACCATCTGAAAACAATACCGGCTATGGTAAATATTATACTTTAGGATTAATGCTTGCATTTATCTTACTTCTGAGGTAGGATGAACCCTCAATGCTAATTGAGGCAGCATTACAGGGCGCTATAGCGAAGTTGGTATTGTTTTCACCCCTGTGTGTATGTGCATGTGTGTGACATCATGGCAAAATGTGGACCGAGACAGACCTACTGCATGGAGAAGGCATTTTTAAGTACTGTGTCTATGTAGCATCACAACCTTGCATGATGCAGTCATGATACCTTACAGGTGTGTAGCTGAGATGAAAGTGTAATAATGTAGTATAGGCCAGTGGTTCTCAACTGGTCCAGCCTCCGGATCCACTATGTGTCTATTAATAACGGTCACGACCCAAATTTTTTGAGTTTGCTGTTCCTGTTAACAAATTAAGGTTTATTTGGGTGTAGTCTCAATGCATTTTGATACAGCCTGGGAAAAAATTTGGCTTATTTTTTGTTGATTTTTGTAAATTTGGACACTTTTGCCAAGTTTAGGGCATATTTTGGCCCATTTTGACAGATTCTGAGCACATTTTGGTTTATTTTTGGCACGTTTTAGCATCAATTTCTTATGGGTGGGAATGTCAACATGTCGACAGGAATTGCGGCTGCTGTGATCCCATCTTGTTCTTATATCACTGTTATTATGCGAGCATCTCTGTCTTTTTCATTGACTTTAAGAATCAATGCATGTATGTAATTTTGCCATCATTAATCATATTCACTGCCATTGCAGCTTAAGAAAAAAAGCAGGTTATGTTGGGTGCAAGCAGAAAAGTGTGGCAGGGAACAGTAGAGAGTATAATCAGTGATGACAAATGGCTTGTGGGAAGGATGCAGTAATAAAAAAAGGAAACAGGGGACGACGGAGAGAGAGAGAGAGAGAGAGAGAGAGAGAGAGAGAGAGAGGGAGAGACAGAGAGTTAATAAGCTGAGACTGGGAGGGAAACAATTCTGCAGTTTCTCTTGGCTGCAGAGCTCATGCTGTGAACTTGGAAGTCCACTGTGGCCTAGTCTGATGGTGCAGTGCTATCTGTAAGGCTGCAGTTGGGCCCAAGCCTCCCAAATCATTTCCTCACAAACTTGGCTCTCGATGAGATGATTTTGTTTTCTGAGCGTTGGGATTGAATCATCACCTCTGATGGCCATATTATACCCAGAACCAGCAGTTCACATAAAGTTTAGGTCTTTTGCTTCTCCCTCTCTAATAACATGCATATATTAAAATGAATCTTCTCGGTGCAGGGGCCTGGGAGCTACAATTTTCAAGTCAGCCTAAAATAGCCCAGAGAGACATTAGCGCCTCAGTATTGGATATTACACGCCTGAGGGATTGGTTTGGATGTATGTATGTGAGACTCTGAAGCATCCGGGCAAATTTTGCTGGATGCTGCAAGTATCCAAATGTCTTTGATGTTTTATTTCTGTGTATGACAGCGCTGTGTAAGTAAGTATCCAGTGCATGTATGCTGCATGTACACACTTGAGGTTGCGGCCGATGCTGCAGCCTCAGAGGGACGTAAAAGCAGAAGTAATGGATGGAAACTTCTCGTTGGTGTCTTTGCTCCACTGCTCTCTGACCCATGACATGAAACGCTGCAGTCACCTGCTTTGATTGGTGATAACATTAAAGATAGAGGAGCTGAGCAACTAACTAGACACGTTTGGGTTAAAAATACACACAGGCCTTTATGTATGCAAGTCTGCACTCACAGTCTGTCCGACTGTCCTGCAGCAACAACCGGCTTGTCCACAGTGCCACGTGCAGTGAGTAAGCTCCAGCTCTATCCTGCTGTCAGTGCCTTGCTGTTGCTACAGCTGCTGCTGTTGGCTGTGTGTGCACATCTGTGTCTGAGTGCATGTGTGTATGTGAGTGTGTTCTTGTACGTGTATTTGTGTGCAGATTTAAGTCACACCAAATGTCATACCAAGAGCAAACATCCATACACTGGGGCCATTGCCAAATCCTGAGCAATCTCCCTCTTTCTCTCTCTCTCCCTCTCACACACAGAAGCATGTGCGCACACATCTTTTTTTCTTTTTCTTGTCTCTTCTTTGTCCTCTGACAAGTAAGTGATGTAAAAGTAACCCAGGTCCTCAATCACACAACTACACTTAACAGCGAAGCCAAGTGTCCACTCTGAAAGCTCTCTGACATTTAGCCTTGCTAGCCTTGACATCAACATGTCTCAGGAACATACGGTATTCCACATGAGATCCTTTTTACTGCCCTGGTACTTATTTCCTTCATTTCATTTCATTTGAATCAGAAGCATCATCTCTACTATTCTATCTTTGGTTTCATATGATGCAGTTTTAGTACATCTAACTTAGGAACCTGCAAAATTATTAGTCATAGTAGTATTTAATTAGTCATCGCATTGGTTCTTATTGCTAGGCTACAATGACACATGCTCTAATCATAACTTGGAGATTCTGCTGCAGACATGAAGTCTGAAAATCAGTGAAAATAAATTATATGAATGTCGTTTTTCACTATTGGACGTTTTGGATTATCATTCAGAAATGGACATGTTGCATTCTGGATCTCGATCTGGATAACCTGTGGCTTTTGTAAGCTCATATGGGCTTGGTATAAGTATATTAACAAACATATATATCATAATCTTCCTCTTGAGCCATCTCAGCGGCAGAAAACAACAACATGGCTGATTTTTATTGCTATAGGCTACAACGACACATTCTGTAATCATAACTTGAAGATTCTGCTGCAGACATGAAGTCTGAAAATCCTTGAACATAAATTATATGAACGTCTGTTGTAACTACCAGACTTTTAGGATTATCATTTAAAAATGCATGTGTTGCATTCTAGACCTCAATCTGGATTATCTGTGTCTTTTGTAAGCTCATGTGGGCTTGGTATAAGTATATTAACAAACATATTTATCATAGTCTTCATTTTGAGCCATCTCAGTGGCAGAAAACAACAACAACATGGCCGGGAGAAACAGTAAAGACCCTCTGGCCAGTTCGATGAAGAGCCTGCAGTGGTTCTAAACCAGTTAATACAGATAAATCACCATCTCCAGTGCAGATAAATAAGCTGCTATATCCAGTGTCAGCTACTGGTTTACAAAACCCAGGGCAGCAAACGCAGTGATTGAGTTATTGATTGATTTAATGACCTCTTGGTCACACTGTTTTGCGTACACAGCAGATTATCCCAGGAAGACCACAGAGCTGTGTAATAAACGCTAATAAGAGTGAGATTTATGCTGGAGCCTCTCAGTGATGAATCTGTGAGATAGCTCATGATTATCATTTGTTCTTTGATTTTTTTTTCTCTGTCAGCAAGGACTGAAACTCAGCTGAACAGGAATTCCTTGACTATTTTTTATGTTTGAAACCAGCATTTAATAAATTTTACATTGTATGTGTATTTACACATGTGGTTATATAACATAATAGAATGGCATATAAAAGCTATACACAGCCAGCCAGACAGGTCACGTCCATGTATAGGACTATGGGATGCTAACAGATGGCTGTGCAGTGTAAAGTAACCTGTGTCAGCCAGGGTGCTGCAAACAGATTAACTGAGGACAGACAGCGTTTCTATGCTACAGAATGATAAAGAGACCCTGGATGCATGAGGCACATGAAGACACATTGGCTGACACATACATACTGTATGCACTCAATCTGATTAATCTTATAAAGCCCCAAAAGGAAATTTTAAAAGCTACTGTCTGCAGCCTGAAGAAGAGATGACTGGAGGATTAAGTGAGAGATTTGAGTAAGAAAATAAGAAGAGAGAAGATGAGTGAAGGATGAAAATGACACAGACAAATATAGAGATAATGAAAAAGAGACAGAGACGTTAGGGAAAAGAAGCGGTCCTGTAGGGAAAAGAAGAGGACCTCATGAAAGTGAGAAGGAAGGAACCGGGACGCACGTTGCCGAAACTGCTCCCCCTCTAGTTTTTTTTCTTCCTGCAGTGCTCTGTAATTCGTCTCTAAAAATATCAAGCAAGAGGAGGAGGAGGAGCATAAACAAACACAGGGGGAGGAGAGGATAAAAGGAGGGACGATGGAAAAGTGCACAGGGAGCGCACACTGTGGCAAAACAGGTTAAAAAAGAAAGTGAGGGTAGAGGGTCTGTTTGTCCATGTGAGATAACGAGGGAACAGCGAGGAAGACGGCGAGAGCGAAAGCCGAGGAGAGATGGAGGGAGCATGTGCCTGCTCTTTTCCAGGCAGCCACGTGAGCGCTTCTCCTCAGCTGCTCTGCTCACACTGAGCCAGCCAGAGGGGAGCTGAGCAGGGTCGCCACAGTCACAGTGGAAAAAACACGCAAGCAAGCCCCACACTGGATGTTCACACTCTGGTCACAGTTTACTGGTCCTGATCTAGCACTCATTACATGCTGGTGCATTTTCTGCAGATTTACATAACCATATAGAAACACACAGGTCAAGATGGACAGATAGACATACTGTGTTCTGTTTAAAAATCACAGATATATGACAGTCCATCTAGCCTCGCCAATAAAGCATGTAGTTGTAGAATGACATATGTCTATAAAGCCACAGCCCAGAAAAAAACTGAAAACAGCCACAGACATCTAGCCCCTGGCTGGGTTGTGCTTTGCATACATGACAGCCTTAAAGCTACACGCAAACACATTTCAAATACACCATCCACAGAACACACTCAACCAGCCTGTCTCCTCTCTTTGTTTGTTCTTACCAGGCGAGCTTGAAGCCTTTCATTAGTACAGCGAGGAGTGTCTGACATCCATAGCGTGTTGTGGGCACTGGGCTGCCCGTTCACACCGCCGCATGCTGACTGACAGCCTGCCAGTGCCTCACCTCCCATACACAGAGCAGGAGAGACGCACAGAAGGGAGGAGTGGATGCAGAGGCTGATGGATGGTTGGGGACCAAAGTCTGGATGGATGATCCTCGGCTTTGTCCAACCGTTCTGCTACATTCCTTCGCTTGGATCAAGGTGCCGCAGTGCTGAGCACTTGTGCCAGAAATTCACACCTCCCTGGGGTTCTTCGCTTTTCCCAAAAGAGAAGGAGGTGACCTGCGTTGCAACATTCACGCTGCAAACTGCAGCACGCAGCAGAGGCAGGAGAGCTAGCAAATGCAAACGGATGCCAACATGGCCGGTTACTGCTCCTTCCTAACTCGGCTCCCCGTTCTATCACGCTCTGGCGCTGTCCCTTCGAGCTCCTGTTGGCTCACTCAAACTCTCTCTGTTTCAGCCTCAGCCTCCGCTGCGGATGAAAGCTGCACTTGCTGTGCTCACAGTGAGCAGGCGCAGGATCTCTTCCCCCCTCCTCCCCCCCTCCCTCCTGTTCTCTCTGTCCTTTTCCCTAGATGGCTCTCTTTCTCTATTTCTCTCCAAGATAAGCCCAGCCAGCCGAGCATGGAGCACTAGAGCAGTAGCCTCTGGTCATAACATCCTCTGTGCACTGACCCCCACCCCCACTTCCACTGCCTATGCCATGTATGAGAAGAGTATTAAGGGAGGGGACCTGCTGCAGTTCTTTCCTCTTGTGCTTGACTCCAGCCATGATCAGTGTCAGCAGATAACCCTGTTAATCTCTTAATGCATGGAGTGTAGTGGGGTACTCCCTGTGTTTATAGCTCTGTGCTGTGTATGTGTTCTGCATACATGATGAATCAGATGGACTTGACAGTGACTCAGCATGCTTCTCCGGCTAATAAGTGTTTTATAACTGCAATATCCTGAGTTTAAATCTAAGCGGGATCTTTTGTAAATTGTTCTCATTTGGCTAATTGACTGGCACAACAGGACATTCCTCCTTGTGCATGGCTCTCTAATAAAAGCAAATGCAAGCTGCAGCATCTGCATGCCAGCTTTTTACCAAGCTAACTACATTATATTGTGGGGTAACATATTAAGTTAGCAAAAGCCAAGATAGTACAGAGTTTACAGTAGCAATGGTGGCTCTTAATGTTTCTTTGGTTTGAGGGAATTCAGACTCCATATACAATTTGCAAAACTGATTGTGTTTTGGCTCAGCACCTCTGAATTATAACAGATTAATCAGTCTTAATCAAGAAAAGATGAGATGTCTGCTGTCGTTTACTTCTGCATTAAACTAAGGACCCATGTACAAAAATTTATTCTCAATATAAATATTTTTAATCTGCCAGCCTAATCATTATAGGCTGCATTATGTGCAAAAATTGAAAGCCTGACAGGCATAGCAACAGTAACCAATGAAAGCAAGACTCCGACTTAAACACCATGTAAACTAATCTTGAAGGTATTTAACGGATTAACCTTTACACCATCACAGTCCATTGACAACAGAAGTAGTTGCTTAATCTCCTCCCTTGACCACTTCAGGACACGGGTATCAAATGGGAATGGATCATTCACTCTGAAAGGTTAGTTTGAAGTTTATGAAGTGGGGTTGCATGAGGCCCTTTTCCATAGTCGGCATGTTAGCTACAGTAGATGGCAGTCGGCATGCCCCCAGTTTGGAGAGGCAGACAGGAGTACAGGCGTGGAAGCTCAGCAGTAAAGTGTTGTGGAAGGGGGCTGCAGCAAAATGTATTCTACCACTTATAAAAAATCTATATCAGTTTCGATGAACAGTTAGCTAGTGAGGACGTGAGCTAAGCTTTTAAAACACCAAAGTGACACAATACAAACAAACTAACCAATCAATGCAACAGTAGACCAGCAACTCCTGTGTTTAATGAGGTAAAATGACAGTTTTTGTCAATGGAGTCTGGTTCAGAATGGCACAATAAAGCAGTGAAAATATTCTAAATAGAGCTTTTCTTTTTCTAAAACCAAGATATATTTTGTTTTTAATCTATTCATCACACTTCACTGCTGAGCATCCGTGCCAATGCTCATATCTGCTTCTTCAAAAAGGGGCTGCCACCTACTGGAGGTAATACACCAACTATGGATAGGTTTCTCACACAACTCCACTCAAAATATTCAAACTGACCCTTTGCTAGTCACTGTCATGATAAACAATTACCGACTGGATCAGCGCGTAGCACATTCTTTCTGTTTAATCTTCTTAAAGCACTGCATGCAAATTACACCTCATCAGGGGCGACTAATACCAACGCTAATGCAAACCACTGTCCACCATTACAACAAACATGTGTTGGCCTGCCCGGATGCAAACACACAATCTAGATCTACAGATTTTATTTACTAAAATGCATGACAGATTAAATTTATTCAACAGATTTCTTTAATTGATATTGTTTTGTTGTTTGATTACATTAGTTTTGTGTCGACCATACACAGTGAAGCAGTTAGAAACAAGTTTTATTATAGCACAATATAAAGCTGTCATTATTACTGTTATTAAGCTTAGAGTGCTGAGTCACTGAGCTTCATTCACTCACTCTGCTTTTTCAGATGCTAATGTTGCCAGGAGAGGGTGAGTGCATGACTGACTGATAGAGAAATGGCACGCAACCAAAGAAGATAATGGCCGGCAGATAATGCAGTCGGACTTGAGCTCTTTGGTCTAGAATGGATGCATGCTTCTGTTACAGACTTCAGGGGCCCTATACAAGGTTCAGGACATAAAACAGTTCTAACTTTGGAGATATGTACACAGCCTCCATGTTGCTATATTATTATCAGTGTTCTATCAACTTTCCAGAGACTGCAGTGTAAC
>OMNN01084211.1:0-18989 GCA_900302755.1 Chromis chromis | reverse complement strand
TCCTTCAATATTTAGTTGCCGTTGCAGTGTAGTTGACTTGGTGAGATAGTTTGTTGACAGCATCCCTCACTGAGCTGTGATTTCCAGATTTGTCATGGAAAAAACATGCCTCTATCTATCTATCTATCTATCTATCTATCTATCTATCTATCTATCGGAGCAAGGCAGGCAGTGGTGGGGGTGTGTGTGTGGGTGTGTGTGTGGTGTGTGTGTGTGTGAGTGTGTGTGTGTGTGTATCTGAGGCTCATTAATAATGTATGAGGTGGGAGGGCTGAAGGAGAGGAGGCGGTGACAGATGGAGAATCAGTGTGACAGAGAGAGTGTGCGGACGGAGGGACAGTGAGCGCGCAGAGAGAGAGAGACAGAGAAAGAGATAGAGAGAGTGAAGAAGAAGGAAACAGACTGAATGAAATAGATAGGCATTGTGTAGTATTTTCTTCCGTTTTTACAGTAGGGATATCTGTTGTCTTCTGTCTCTGTGGTGGATTTGACTGGCACTGGCTCAGTCTTTTGTGTTTGCTATTTTCTCTTTTTTTTGGATGCTGAAGGATTGATGGAGATGGAGATACAACACAGTCACCCAGCAGTGCCGTACACCTGGATGCAAGAGCTGCACTGACAGAGGTACTGATAAGTGTACATTTACTGTGTGTTTGTGTGGAGGAGAATAAACCAATTTCCCCTCAGTTTAGCACTTTCATTTTCTGTACATAAGTAGAGTAGAGCGATCTTTTCAAGATCGAAGATCGAGAAGAAAATCAGAAAGTCACAATAAACAGGCTTAACATGGCACTGAGACCAAGAAGTTCACACAGCACACGTTTTTAATAATGCACTTAAAGCTTCACAAAGACACCTTTGTTGAGGGCTCGGCTGTAATTTCAAAGACACCAGTGTAGTTTCTGTTCTGTTTCTCTTTAAATCCCTTTGTCCATGATTTTGCCTCCATTTCCATCACTGCTTTCATCTCTGCACTAATATAACTGAAACCAGAAGCCACTGTGAAATCTATGGAAAAGACTTACACTGCTCCCTGTGTGTGTGTGAAGGCTTTAAATCTTTCTTGAATCGGTGTGCATGTCTTTTACTACACTCTGCTATTGTGGATGGTAGAAAAATATAAAATGTGTTGCCATCTACTTTTTCTTTCTTTTTGTTCTTAAATGTTTTATATTGGTTGTTTCAATGATTATTCAGGAGACATGCCATGTAGTTCCAGCTGTCTATACTGCTAGGGACAGTTTGACACAGTTGATTGGAAATATATTGATTATGTCTTGTGTGCATGTTACATCGTTGGCCACAATTACTCTAGAGTCTGTCTGTTTTTTGTCTCTTTTTGTTTTTTTTATGTTTAGCTTGTCAGTTTCTACATTTCAAATGAAGTTGGATTTCAATAAGTCACTCTCAATGACTCATTCATGCAAGTTATGACACAAAGTGGCCACTGTTGGCCATACGTGATGTATCCAGGTTTCATGACCAGTGGTTGGTAATAGTTTGGTATGTCTGCTTTGTTGGCTGGCTCATTGTAGTTGACCCATAAGTATTGAATTGTATTTGATATTGATGATTGATTTAGATAATACTGGATTCTTTTGCTAGCTAACTCAATAAATATGCTTGATGAGCACCATTGCTAATGTTGAAGCACAAAGTTGTGTCTCTGAATCGGTCTGCTCACTGGTCAGGTAGCTCACGTTGACCCAACACATCCCTTTTCAAGCAACAGCTTTTCAATACAGAATACATCAAGTGAAGACCAGAGTTCTCTAAGTCATGTTTATATGTTGTCCACCAATATTTTCCTAGTTGTGTGCTGTTGTGTGATATTGTACAACAAATCTAAATACCTAATACCTTGATTAACAACGTTTCTCCAATACGTTCCATATTTATGGTTCCTTCAATATTTAGTTGCCGTTGCAGTGTAGTTGACTTGGTGAGATAGTTTGTTGACAGCATCCCTCACTGAACTGTGATTTCCAGATTTGTCATGAAAAAACATGCCTCTATCTATCTATCTATCTATCTATCTATCTATCTATCTATCTATCTATCTATCTATCTATCTATCTATCTATCTATCTATCTATCTATCTATCTATCTATCTATCTATCTATCTATCTATCTATCTATCTATCTATCTATCTATCTATCCATCTATCCATCCATCCAGGCCAAATGCTACACAGTATGCTGCTGGGTGACTTTGTTACGCTGTGTGCATATGTTTGGTGTCTCTTTACGTCAAGGCTCAGTAAAGTGACAGGCAGGCCTGACGCCAACAGCCATCCATCCACTTATTAACTGTCATTGTTGTCTTTTTCCAGTAGGACACTCTGACAGTGCACATAAAAGACATGCTGAACTTCAAAAGTGGCATGCTCCACTGTCTCAACTGTTGTGTCCAGGGGTCTTGTGCTTGCACAAAAGGGACGTCATGTAATTTTTTTTCTCTATAAACTGTTGAAAGCATCATTGAAAATAAAACAGTGTAACCTCTTCAGTAATGCTGAATTAACAGGTGAGTTAAGGACCCAAACGTTAGGTTGTACCTTTCGTTACTGCACAGTCACACAAAGGAAATCAGGTAATATCTGCTTAATATTAGGCTTTCACTTCTATAATAGTATAACAGCGAGGAGCTTGAGGTACTGTAATGTGGTTATATAGCAAAAGACTTATGTATGATGCTTAGTTTTCAGTCATTCACCAATAAAAAGAATAGGAAACAGGATTATTATGATTAAACTTTTGAGTGTTTTTGCATTAGAAATTACATTTGAGCAGCATTTTTACATTATCTTCTTGCAACTTGTGTCAAACTAATGTTATCATTATCCACCTTAGTTCTTAAGTTGGTTCTGTCATATGTGCAAACTGGTGACCTGCCCAGGGTGCGCCCCAATTCTCTCCCAGTGTCAGCTGGGATAGGCTCCAGTGCCCACACAACCCTCTAAAAGACAAAGTGGTTATAGCTGTCATATATGCAATTATACTCTCTCCTCTTCCAACAAGTGTATTTAGCTTTTTGACTGTGGAACACACTGTAGAGCCATATTGGCGAGTGAGGAGGGCCACGTATGGTGAGAAAGCTTTCCTGGGTAATGGTTGTGATCTCTAAGAGCTTTTACCATCTACATTTCCCAGAACAGACTTTAGGGATGCTTTAATATCTAACAATTAGCAGCTTCCTCCCAGAGTTTATCATTATTGTCTGCAAAAACATTTGGGCCAGCCACTGCATATAATGTGATGCTAATGCTTTTTTTTTTATGTGGTGCACATCCTGAAGGGGGAAACTGCCTCTACATTTTCAATCATTTTCTAATTCTTCATATTAAAAAAAAGTGCATAAATAACCCAAATAAAATGCCCTTTGATGAGATATGCTACAATAAAATCTGTATATATGGTGTGTTGCACCAGGGAAGGATGCTACACTTAGTTGTGAAATGTATAAACAATGTGAAGTTCTACCATAAAACCAAATCAATACATATTCAGAACATGATTTATGAATGCAGGGAGTTACAGGGAGTGTGCCAGACTCCATGCACGCTGCATGGGTTTGGATAAAGTAGAGCCATGAATCATTTTTACATGGCAAAAGCCATGGATAAATCACAATTGGCTTGCACTGAGTCGCATGCTGGTGCTGGCTACTGGACTGGATCTGCGAAATTGCCGTGGAGATGGACAATGGTGCTGCGTTATGATGATGGCTTGCTTCTCTAACTTACTAAAATGGGTCTCATCATAGGACACAGACAAACTCTCTGTCTCGGTTAACATGTCCTTTCACGCAGTGTCACACCTGCTGCGCTGTGTGTTCAATGGGCTGGTGCGTTCTATATGTCAGGCCATGACAAGACAACACACACACACTGACACACGCACACACACACACACACACACACACATATACACGTTAGACACCTTAAATCTGGATAAAAGGAAAGTCGTCAAGTCCTTGACACTTGCAAAAATAATTTTCCCCGTAGACCTTCACGCACACATCCATGCTCAGTGTCCGTCCCATCCTGATAAGCATCATCTGTGATAATGGCCTCGTTAATGAAGTGAGACGTGCTTGAGACCAGCGGCTGATGCAGCTGATGGTTATCAGTGGGTGGAGCCGTCAGTGGTGCAGTAATAAAGTCAATATTTCCTGAGACACACTAGCGGGACAGGGATGAGCCTCACTATGTACTTGCACATTATCTTCGCAATCGGTGTCTTTGCATGTGTGGTTTTGATTATATGCCTGTCTGTGTAACGTGATAATTCTGTATGATAATGACCTAAAGAACATATGGTGCCTGTGCTGTATGTGCTTGCATGTGAATCTATAAAAAGCCTTCAAACTGCAATGCGATACAACCGATCCTGCATTGTTTCCTCCAATCGACAACAAAGCGTCATTCAGCTGCTCACGGTAATAATGGCTTTTATGTAGAGTACAGAAAATTACAACATTCAATTGTAATAGAAGATCACAGCAGGGCCTCTTGACCATTAGTGAGCCTGCCAAACACACATCATACATATTTAACTCCCATCACTGACTAAAGACCATATACAGGATGTAACCTCTTTTAACAGCCAGCAATTTGGTGGTATGTGAGTGAGGGGAACCTATAATGTGTTGGTTATTTCAAGCTCCATATTGAACCTCATTACATCTCTTCACCTCTTCCACGGAATTGCTAATGGCACTGGATCTCAGACTGTTTATGGGCATTTGTCATAAAAGAGTCAATCAGTGCTTCCATGAGAACCAGGCTATGGGCAGATCCCAAAAATTCTATCCACGTCCTTTTATCCAGCGATGAAACCCTTCAGGTGTGTCAAGAGTGTCATATAATCAGCTCGCGTTAAATTAGACCGAGGCTAATGTCACCCCAATCTCAACAAGGTGTCTAATTACTGTCATCCTTTCATCCCCCGGAGATGGGAGGTCAGGGAGATGGTCAGGGGAGGCAGTCACTTACTTCTTCAGAGAAGGTTCTTCCACAAAGTAGGAGAGCAACAAATGATGGACAGAGTTGACAAAAACTGATGACAGATTTAGTTTTTGATTAGCTGATCAAGTCATTGGGTGTTCCTGTTCTTGTGCTGGCTCGAAATGCTCTGACGTGAAGGCATTAAAGCTTACTGGAGTGAAGTCACTACCCGGTGTGAGTCGCTGCCCAATCTGATTATGTAAAAGCATGGGCCACCTTCTCACAGTGTGGGGACATGCAGACCAAGTTCACTGCTGATCTCAGCACAGGAGAACTAAAGGAGCATAAAAACAACCAGGGTTTCGAGCGGTGTATTGCAAACTCAAAGTTGACCACCCACTTGGCCTTGAGCATTTGAGGAAGACGTTTTAGAAACAGAAATAATGGTTGGAAAGCTCACCAGTGAAATAAAACATTCCACCAAGTCAAGGGGGGTTGATGGAGCACAGCCAGCAAACACTTCGTCCTCGGTTATCACAGAAACTACCTGAGTCAGTCTGTCACTGGCCTGCCATCAATAGACATTTAGCCACAGTTGTGTACTGGCAATCAGAACGTCAATACATCTGTAAAGTTTCTACTGTCCATCTAAATGTGCTTGTCATTTGGGGTGCACATTAAAGCATCCTGCATGTGGTCCCAGTCTGCAAACATTACAACTTTTTAACATAATAAAGCTGGGTATTTAAAATTGCAGTGCAGTAGCAGAAATTAACCTAAATCACAAAAAACGCACACAGGTTATATTACAAAAATACACAACGAGCATCTTAATTGTCTTTATTGTTAGCACGTGCCTAAAACAACCTTAAGCTAAGAAGTTAGCCTTATAAGAGCCATTTGGTAATGGTGCAATTCATAATCCGAATAGTCAATTAATTTTTATTTCAATGGCTAGCTGCCATCCTACGACAAAACAACAAGTCCAAGGCTAACGTTTCTGAAAAAAATAAAGGCTGCTTTATTTCATCATTCTACAAAATGAAATTGGATAAGCCCTGGTCTGTCTGACAATTTTAATATATTGCGTATAGATTTTGCCAAACCTTGGGCACTACAAGGCTCCCAAAATGTCAAATCACACTGATTAATTGTACCGATAAGTCCCAAAAGGGGCTATTGCACGTAATTCATCTGCACATCATGCACAATATATCAGACAGCTTTGAACTGCATATATATATCTACGCTTTTCAAGGTGACTGACAGCTGTCTGCTCACACCCACTCCTAATTCCTATCAATTGCAAATGCTTCAAGCATTATGCCCATTATGTGTCATCCAAAAAAGAGGGAGCGACACATCATTCACCAAATGCTCTGCTGTTTCTGTCAGATAGAACAAGCAGAGGAAACTGAGTGAGGAGATATGGAAAAAGGGGGGAGAGGAGGGGGAGGAAATAAAGACAGGGATGGAAGGGGAAAAAGAGGGAGATGTGCACACCCACATAAAGCCCCCATTAATCAGAGGACTGTCCTGCACGCCTCATGTGACAAATGAAACAGAATAATGGTCTTGTGAGGAGGAAAATATGGGATAGAACGGCTCTCATACTGTAATGATTCCCCCACCCTTCCTCCATAGCCGGATATCAAATTAATACCAGCTATAGGAGCCTACTTAGAGTCTGCACGACCCTTTGCCATACCAGCCTTTCTCAATGGATTAGGCTACTGCATCAAATGTGTGACAGAATTTATATGAACTCATTTACCAATTTTCCTCTCCAATTTTCAGCCTTCACTGATGACTGCATTTTCTCCCCAAACACAAGTAAATTGTTGGGCATAATGATGATAACAAATCACTCATCAAATGCACGTAACTCTTCCAGAGAGGACTGCGACATGAAACTATCACGGCGTGGAGGAAGATTGTACTTCAATTTCAGTGCAATTCACTGAGTTGTGAGAGGTCTCAGGAGACACACAGTGGATCTCAGCATTAATGATGTTATGCCTTTAGGCATGAAACAAACAAAATCCACACCAAAGGAAAATTGGTTTGCAAGTGTAAAAGTGAGCAATACATAACAGCACGCAAAGACCAGCCAGCTGATAACTTGCATAACCTTTAAACTTTACCTAAGGATAAAAGTAAAGATTGTGTTTTCTAACCTTTAAGTTATTTTTACATTCTTAACTTAACACTTAAATCTTAAGTTACACCTGAACTTAAGCCACAGATGGCCTCAATAGCATATAATATGAACAAAGTAACCACAGACTATATAAAAGGTCAACGTAGCCGGTGTGACGTCAACCATTGGTTTGTGGACTATTGTTTTGTAGTCTTTGTCTTTGAAACCAGATGTAACAAGCAAGGGTGGACCTCATGAAGAACTTAAGGTAGTCACCTCCTAAAGCATACCCTGATTTATATTCTATTCTATTATAGTCTATTTTACTCTAAATGGGAGCATAATTTAGAAATAAACACCATGTTGTATTGAAAGAGACTTGGGGAAACTAGGATTTAGCCACTAAACTAATTAGGAAAACATAGGAAAATGTTTCCTGAGTATGGTCATTGTCTCATAGATTCCTGTTGAATTGGACTTGCAGCCATAGGAGTTGCCCCCTGCAGGCCATTAGAAAGACTGAAGGTTTAGAGGGCCCATATTATTAAAATTTTCTGGGTTATAATTTTATTTTTGGAGTCTACTGGAATGTGCTTTACTGTTCAAAATACACATTTATCCACCATTTATCTGAAGCACTCCATTTTAGCTGCTGTTTTTATGAAGCCCCAGCCCTGAAAAAGCCCTGTTCTCATTGTTCAGCTGGTCCAATGACAGCAGGGTAATGTTAATAACATATGACAACCTGAAACCTATGAGTATAGGGATGTACTCCTAGTAAAAGGGGCCCTAGCGAGGATATAATGGCGAACTGTGAGGAAGCTGTTCATTCAAACTAGCTGCTTAGCAGATGTTATGCAAATCTGTTACATGATGACATAGATTAGTATCGAAAGAAAACCCTTTTCTTAAAACTAAGCGTTTCAGGCAAGTAAAGAGCAGTTTTCTGTGGAAGAATAACTCCTTTTGGGGTGGACTTTGGGCTTTGTAAGTTTGCACATGTATTACAAACAAAAAAGAGCAATGTAACACTTTAAAAGAAATAAAATAAAAAAATAAAAAAACATGGTATGGGGTCTTTAAGTCACTTCCACATTGGCTTCCTTTTTCAGACCTGGAGGCTACATCTTTTATTTGCAGTCTATGTAAGTAACGCATTACTTTACAACATGTTGCTGTGTATGATTTTCCAATTTAAATTTAAATAATTGCGTTGCATTAATTAATCCCAGTAATGCTCACTTACTTTAATAGTTTTGGGGTTGCCACTCGTAAGCCCACCCGAGATGCAGGGTGTGTGAAACCTGCTGTTTCTCTGTGACAATGCAACCTCTGTAAAGTGTGAGCTAACAGGATAGTTGTTTAGCAAGCTGTTACTATATACCTAAAAAAAAAACTGTAGGCCAGCTGCTTGTGAAAGTAGATTTTTTGAAAGCAGCTAGCCAACAAGAAGCTGTTTTATGTTTCTACATTTGCTAAAAAAATACTGTGTAAGTAATTAGTTATCAATATGTAAAGGGTACATTCAGGTTCTAATATTTGCCATGCCCCCCTACTACCTGCATGTGGTAAAGAATTTAATTCAAAGATGACTGGGGAAGTTGATTGATTCACACTACACAAAGAATTAAAGATTTGCAGACTCTTCCTCTTCATGTATCACACCCAGCTGCTCAGCACCACATCAAACCCCTGCATTTGTTCATAATTGATGGTCTGCAGCACTGTGGGGCCAGAAGTGGAAGATACAATAGTGTCTGATTGCTTCCTTAAAATATAAGGATGATGCACTCAGTGTGTTTGGAGTAGTACATTAGTAGGGCTAATACCACAGAGCGGTGGCGAGAGAGCGGCAGTTTACAGATTGGACTTTGAATTGGATGAGAAAGTGGGAGATATTACTGGAGCCTCACAGCTCCTAGTTCTGCCATTCTTGTGGGGGGTATTTATGAAATGTCAGGATATTATTATAGTTGATGATGAGGTGAGAGGGCATGTGTGTCTGTTTGGATTGGTGCATGAACATAAAAGACCAAATGTGCACATGCATAAAGTATGATTATATGATCTGCTTATATATATATCACAGTAATTCTCTGTGGAGCATATTGTAGGAGCTTTCATGTGTTTCTGCATGGAGGTGTGGGTGTACACATATCAGCGCTCATCTCTGTGTGTGTTTGGTCTGGCTGTGTAATATAGAGTTATTGTTCTCAGCGAAGTAAATACAAGAGAAGGGAATAATCTAAGAGAGATTGCTTTTCAAACCGCCTGCACCGTCTCACTGAAAACAGGTTAATACTCCCAGTCAGGCATAAACGAAAAGCAAACCTCTCTTTTCTTTTTCGTCTCCTGATGCTCTTCTCTTATTTCAACAGGCTCACACAAAAAAAGAAAAGAAAAATAAAAAACAACCCAATAATGAGCCACGATGTTGCAAATGTCACCAAGCAAACAGTGTGCACATCGACATAGCTTCCCTCTGAGTGCTTCCTCGCACTCCCACAGAAGTCCATTAGCTTGTCATTCGCTTTCTTTACAGTCATTCAGCTTTTGCACATGGCCCATGGCAGTGTGGAGCAGCTTGCTCCACATGAATAACAATATCTGATTATTCAGACAGAAGCCAAGTGACTCAGCTGTCTCTACTGTATTCTATCATCTCATCTCTTCCGTTCTTTTTTCTTTCTTTCTTTCTTTCTTCCTTCCGCATCTCTTGTCATCCACTTAGGTTCTTTCTTTTCTCTTCCTTCTTCCTTCCTTTTATCTTTCTCCTTTATTAATCTTGCAGGTTACGGTTCATGCCGTTCATTTCTCAACATCATATCGCTCTCTTTTCTCTCGCAGCCTCGTCTTTGTGCGTGTGTGTGTGTGCAATCTCTCATGATGCAGAAAGGCTAAGTTTGCCAACGGCCATGTCGGTTTGCTGTTGTGTGGGCGGGATCACAGAAGGATGAGGGGGAGTCTGCCACATTCATAGGACAGGTAGAGCACAGTGAAGTCAGTCCTGCTGTCGAGACTTAAAAATAAAGCCTGGGACAGTGCACCCACAGGGAGAGCCTTGTCTGTTTTCACCTTAGAATAAACTTAACCTCCAACTGGATATATTTAGACCAAACAGGCTTGTCGGTTTTTCTCCTGATACTTCTGCTTTAAGGTATGAATGGCTGACCAAACAAAAAGATGTAAAACAAAAAGTGCAAAAAAATGCAAACCTGTAGAAAGTTAAATCAGTTTTAAGACCAAAAAATATCTTACATTTGTAATATTCAAGGGACACTGTAGAATTTAGTGGCATCTAGCAGCGAGGTTGCAGTTTGCATTGCCTTAACCCTCCCCTTCCAAGTGTGTAGGTGAACCTACAGTGGCTGCTAAAAACGCAAAAATCATGAAAATTTTAAAATGCCCTTTCTAGAGCCAGTGTTTGGTTTGTCCACTCCAGGCTACTGTAGAAACAGGCAAACTCCCACAGTAGATATAAAAGGCTCATTCTTAGATAGCAAAAACACCATTCTTGTTTTCAGGAGATTATCCACAAATAATTCTGAATATTATTTTGCATTTTCAACCCAAGGCTGACACATCTCTTTAGTGTCACATGGAGATCAGAGACATTGCCTGTAAAGTTGCATATCACAGTGATGGCTCCCATTTTTTTGAAAAAGGGATGATGAAAGAGGATGTATTCCAATTATCAGGATATCATACTCCTCAGTCTCCCCCTGAAAGTTTGCTCTAGGGTGTGGAAACAGAGGCTTTGGCCGAACCCTGTGGTACCAGGACTGTTGCTAATAGGGATCCAGTCTTTGTACAACCAAAGTAAGAGCGATGTTTGTATTCTGGGCACAATGTCAAACTCATACTCATTTTCCATTTCCGGCCAGGGTTGCTCCTTACCTCTCACCCTGTTTGTGGTATAAATGGACAGGATCTCAAGGTTGGGGGGAGGGGGGTTGTCCGGTTTGGAAACCTCAGAGTAGTGTCTTTGTTATGTTGGCTTCATCATTTTGTGACCTTCAGTGCACACTGGGGTGGTTTGCAGCCAAGTGTGAAGCGGCCAGGATGAGAATCAGCACCTCCAAGTCTGAGGGCATGATTATCTCCCAGAAACCAGTGGATTACTTCCTATCTCAGGATCTTGTTCAAGAGTAATGGGAAAATGGAGCGTGAGACGGACAGATGGATTGGTGCAGCATCCACCGTGATGGAGTTGATGTACCAGACTGTTGTGGAAGGAGTTGATCTGAAAAGGCAAAGTTCTCAATTTACCAGTTGATTTATGTTCCAACCCTCATCTATGGTTATGAGCTCTGGCTAAGAATGAGATTACGGGATACAATAAATGAGTTTTGGGTAGCTGGACTCAGCCTTAGAGATAGGGTGAGGAGCTCGGACATCCAGGAGGAGACAAAGTCAAAGGGAGCCAGCTGAGGTGCTTCGAGCATCTGATTAAGATGCCTCCTGGGTGCCTTCATTAGAAGATTTTCCAGAGAGGAGACTCCCTGGTATAGACTTAGAACTCGCTGGAGGTATTAGACATCTCATCTGGCCTGGGAAAGCCTTGGGATCTCCCAGGATGAACTGGAGTGAAGTGTTGCTGCGGAGAAGGACATCTGGAATGCTGTGTTTAGCCTGCTGCCACCTCATCCCGACCCCAGATAAGTGGAAGAAAATGGATGGATGGGTTTTCCATTTCTGTCAATAGATCCCTCTAAATCCCGCACAGTCGACCTTCAGGATTTCTGTCCTGATGAGAAGTTGGAGATGTGCAGCCTGTAATGTCTTTGTCTGAAAACTCACTGCTATTTCTCTTTACTGTTCCATTACCCTGCTGTCATATTTAAAACATACTGCTTTTAAAACTGATTAAAAATGCAGAAAATTACTGTTTTTAATGAACTATTGCAGTCAGTGCCAGCTGGGATGAGAAATCCACTTTGGTTTGCAGTGTTTTGCCAATTGTGTGCTAATGTGAACTAGCAGCAGTAGGAAATGTTTGAGTTTACATTATCAGAATGTTAATAGAGCCCTGATGGTTAGAAAGTAGTAACAGTAAACAGGTAAAATTACACTAACGCTAGATTTCAACTACACCTCGCTGCCACTTCCACAGCAACAATGAAAACTACTACACAGAGAAATAATTACTGAATGAAAATATGACAAAAAATGATGACCAACAGCATCAATAGTTGTATTTGTCGAGTGAATATTTGAATACAAACAAAGAAAAAAAAAGATTTGCTGCCAGGCATGTTAATAAATCAGCTAGAGCAGAGTCAGGTGGTCTTCGATTGCTCAGACAGAAATGGAAATGTATGAAACGCCTTTTCTCCTAACTAGCAGGCACAAAAGCTGGATCCATTTAAATAAACTGGCAGGGCAGACAGTCAGCAGCCCTGCACTCATGGTTCTAAGAGGTAGTGCTCTTTGATAAGGAAATAAGTGTCACAGAACCCCAAAGAGACGTCCGAGTCAGCCCATTTCAGATCTGGGCAAAGTGCACCTGAACAATAGGCGGGCCTCTTACCAGAGCCAAACCAGCTCCACATCAAAAGACCTCTGTCCTTTTCTTTTGCCTTTCATTGCAACTCTTTTCTCCTTTCTTCCTTACCTCTGTATTGTCTAAGGACTAACTTCTCTCTCTTTTTCCCTTCATCAGCCAGTTTTTTTTTTTCCCACTGATGAAATATAACCCCCTCCCCTCTGTCAAATACCGCGACGTAGAAAACTTCACTATTAGCATAAATGCAAGGACAGATAATCCCCCTACCCTTTCAATGCAAACCCCATTTCTCCCCCTATGCTTGCTTTCCCATGAGCCCCTTTTAACATGCAGTGTCTTTCATTTCACCTCCTCCGGAGCAGGAGACCTGTCGACCTGAAACATAAAGCTTTAATTGTGGTGATGGAGCCCTGCCCTGTGATGATGGGGGCCACTGGAATCACTGGTGCAGCAGGGTCACTGTGTTATTAGCAAATGAGGAGATGCAGGGGCACCGATAGCAGGAGGAGGCAGGTGTGAGGAGTCTCCTGGAGGAGGCTCACTTAGAGAACATTAGAGCAGTTAAATGCTGAGTCAGAATGTGTCTAATTAATATAGGTGTGATAACAGAGCTATCCTGCTTTACCAAATGTTGTGCTCCAGATCCGTGTCTCGGGGCTCTGCTGGATAATTACCCTGCTAATGAGAGTAAGGGGAGGCACCAGATCAAATCAGTGCAGATAACAGGGGTTAAGTGAATTGTAAAGACCAAAAATGTCCCTCTATGTTCGTCTGATGCACTAATTACTACTCACCAAACCCATATCATGATCTCTACTGTTGTTGCTCCCTTCAACACTAAAGAGGACAGTGAGAGGAACATGAGAATTAGGACTTATCTCGGGGTATCAAATGTCTCGCACGTGCTTGATAATATTTGAAATACGATATATAATACATGCACTTCTTTCATTGTTTAGGACACAGCTGTGCCAAAATCTTCTTCAGAAGGAGTTCTGTGATCTATGGCTGTCACTCATGAATCAAAACCAGTGGGCTGAATCCAGTAGCCCTGCAATTCCTCTGGAAAATGTCATCAATAATGGAAAGGACCGGAGAGATGAAACGAGTAGACAATGTAGCCCTGCTGCATTAACCATGAGTGGGTCTCATTCTTTTGTCTTCCTCTATCTGACTTTTCATAGGAAATTCAGAGAAGAACAGATGGAAATCAATCGGGGTAAAAACAGAGAGCAGGTGCTCTGGCTCCGGGAATTGATCGGAGGAGTGGAGGAGAGGCCATGGGCACAAACCAAGGCCCGGGCCAGTGGCCAGAATGTACGCAGCTGCACAACTGCCACTGTCCTGGCCAGAGCTGTGGCGAGGCGCCTCCATCTTGTGCTCTGTGTGTCGAACACGCTTGGTCTGCCAAGTGCTCCTTTTAATTAACTACTCCATACAGCTGCATAATTACTCCTCTAACCTCCCGTAATCAGTTGCTCGTTGGTGCATACCATATTTTTCTTCCCTTGTTCATTGTTCATTACCTGACTGTTGCTCATCCCAAAGGCAAAGCCAACATACAAATCAGGCTTGACTGTTTTGGACAATGAGAAGTGAGGGCTGAGGAAATGCCTGCACAACTTTAGGTAAGTTTGGCACAAACTTCATATACAAGAGGTACTGGGATGGAAACAAAGCCCGTTTTTTACAAAATGTAATGTCTGAATAGTGGCAACAAGCTGCACACTGTGTTCCAGAGTCGTTTCTGTTTGGATGAATCCACCAGCTTGTGCATGTTTTGTCTCTATAATCACGCAGCTGTATCACAGTAAGGGACTTAATTGTATGCTTTCTTTTACATTCAGCCCAATCCAGTGAGAAGTGTGAAAGTATCCACTGTTGTCTTGGTTACATCTTCCTGCTTGTCTTTTCTGCCTCTATAAATAACGCTGAGAGGTCTGAACTCAGAGGAAGCCCCCAGTGGTATGAGTCAACAGTTGGAACACAGTGAGTAGCATCGAGTAGCAAAAATGAATGGGAACATGTTAAAAATGACATTGGAAACCAGGTGAGTGAGGTGGAACGAAAGAGATTAAGTCAAAACGCACACATCTGTCACCATATCAATAATGAGGCCTATTTAATGATCATTACATATATGTGTTTGTGAGGAAACAAATACACAAAGCAACAAGACACAACGGCATGTGATTCCCCAGCTTGTGGTAGCATGACCTTCTCTTAAGCCTGTGCATGGGCAATCTGACACTGGAACAGAGCCGATATGGATTCCAGTGCGTTGCTGTTGATCCGGGCTGGCAGGTAGGATTTAGGACAGAATCTTAACTGCATTTTGTATTTAGTTGCTCTGCTTTTAGTGTACGTGTTGATGGTTAAGTGTGTTGCACAGAAACTGCACCTGTTTTCTTTGAAACAGCGGCGATGTTACGCACGCACCAGTTATTTACAGTACATAACTGTAAGGCGACAAGGTGACACAAAAATGTGATTGTACACAAACGAGTTTACAGAGACAGTTGAAGTCGATATCAGAATAACGATAGGAGTATTTTTTTTCAAGGTGTATTATATTTTGAGAGCAGATTTATACGAAATCACCTGAGGTATGTTCCGTTGTTATGCAGCACTGCAGCAGAAAAAGATTGTGTGAAAAACAAACAACACCTCATGGTAAGTTTGTAGTTCCTTAATTTGAACAAGAGAAATCTGTACAACACAACACCTCATTAAACATAATCAGCATCATTAAACATAAATGCTAAACTGATGTGAAGCAAAAATGCCTGATTTGTAAATTAGGGCTGCTTCTTGAAAGCTCAGAAGCAACTGTTGCCTGATTTGACACAGATTCTTCCGATTTGAGCATTTGTCTATTGATGTGATGATGTGATGTATTCATGGTTAACTGATTAAAGAAGCTGAGGTGGAGTGTACACTTTGAACGTGGCCTTGTGGGTAACCTGTGTGTGATGAAAGTCCATTGTTTGGGAAGATCTCTAGCATGTATGAGAGGCACTATTACCAGTACAGTGAAGTACTTGTCAGCAGGGGTGATAAATGTAATGAGCCACAAAGTGTCTAGATAAACCTAAGTTTCAGTTTAAGAGCTGTCCAAATGTTACGTACTGTTTTTACTGCTCTCAAAAGAAGTAAATACAAAGTTACGATGGTGTCTCTTTCTCCGCCTCCACCCCATCACTTTGGAGCTGTGAATCTGGGAGGGGAACGCTCTGAAGAAGACATCTGAAGTCTGGCAGCATTGTGAGCTTTGAAGAACCTTAAAAGAGTTAAATGTGAACTCTGCGAGCAAAAAATCCCACAATTCAACAACAACAAACATGACAACTACTTGCAGTGGTAAGAGATGTCAGGTATTATATAGCAGGCAGTGCCATGAATGTATTTTAATCCGTCTAATTTGTTTTCATTATTATTTATTTACACATTGTTTAAAGTGAAAATGTATATAAAAGAACTTGATTTAAACAGAAAGACATGTATACTGCCTCACTCATTATCCCATAAAATCCATATGGTAGCCTGACATTAGATGTTGACTAAAAAAAGAACAAACATATATGTATTATTTATTAGATTTTTTTAATTAGAACTGTTAGTCAGAAAAAATCAACTATGTGAATGTGTCATTTTGACTTTTTTTTTTTTTTTTTCCATTTAGAGATTTAAAAACAAACGCTAATTTCACCATGTTACTCTGTTAAAAGTTGATAAATTACGCATAAATAATACATATTAAATTACTTCCAGGCCTAACAGCAACACACACATGAATAAACTAATCTTTAATATCTGAAAATAGCAGTATCAGTATTAGTTTATGTTTCTTCTCTTGTACACTTTTTTTTTTTACAGTGTTGCATGAAGGCTAACATGTACACACACACCATAAATACCCACATGTGCCTGCATGTTTCACTGCATCAGTATGTACATGAGGGAAGATGCATTTATAGGTGGCTTCCTCAAGGGCCACTTATTGTAAAGTTGCATATGGCCATACCGCCTTGTGGATGCCTGATCCCGTCAGATCTCGGAAGCTAAGCGAGGTAGGGCCTGGTCAGTACCTGGATGGGAGACCATGAGGGAACACCAGGAAGCCTGGGTGAATGCAGTGTGAGAGTGAGTGGTTGGTGGTGGTCAGAGGGGCCGATGGCGCAGATTGGCAGCCTCACTTCCGTCAGTCTACCCCAGGGCAGCTGTGGCTACATACGTAGCTTACCACCATCGAGTATGGATTGAATGAATAATGCAATGTAAAGCGTCTTTGAGTGTCCAGAAAAGTGCTATATAAAACCAATGCATCATTATTATTATTATTATTATTATGGTAACTGATGCTGTGGAGCTATAAGAAGCGTCTCCCTTTAACTAGATGGTTTCCTGATGATTCTCTGAGTAATTCAGATTCTCAGCTGATGTTTTATCTGTAAACCTGTAGATCTGTATGCTATTAAAAACCACTGAATGAAGCAGTTACAGCATCACACACCGTATGCATCCTGTTGCCATTGTTACAACTTGGCTCAGAGCTGTAACAAAAACGGGGAGACAACACACTGTGCAGTGACTAAAAGATAAATGTATTTTAACAAAACTAATCAAATGGAAACAAAGACCCAAACCAAACTCAAAAATCCTGCTGCTCCTGGAGGGAGACAGCCCATGTCAGAGAGAGAGAGAGAGACTGACAATGAGGGAGGCCTTACATAGCAGAGCCACTGGACTCAGGTGTGGCTCAATCAATTGACGACCCTCTACTCAGCCTCTGCAGCAGAAAACATGGAGACACCTGGTGGAGTGGTGGAGGGTCGTCACACCATGGAATCCTACATGTTGCTGGTATTAATATTTATGCCTGTACATGTTCAGTCTGCAGTCACAGTTCAGATGTTCCTTCAGACTGATCAGTTTTTCTATTTTTCGTTCAGACTGATCATTAAACAGTAAACACATCACTTCCTGTTGAACCATTTATCACATTAAGCTTCTGCTGTCAAAAGATGAGTTGAACTTTAGTGCTGAAATCTCATTCAAGTGTCTCCAGTAAAACACAGCTGAGGTTGTAATTATGGATAACAGTTTGGGATTACAGGTGGCATCAGCATTTAAGTTTGTTCCTGCGACTTTTTCAAACTGTGTGCTGCTGTTGCCCCCTGCTGGACCTCCTCTAACCTCGACTCTGTTAAACCTGAGCAACAATTCACCATCAAACATTTGCCTGATTCTGTGTTTGAATTTCAAACACTGAACAAACCAAAAGTCCCTGAACACATCCAGTGTTTCACGTAAACTTATAATAAAACCAAAGAAATACGTGTTTCACAGTCGAGTCCTTCCATCAGACATCAGCTCACCCTGTGAAGAAAGATCCAGATCTCTTATTCTGCTGAGTCTAAAAGACTAAAAACATAGCTTCACCTGCACAGGTGAGCTGCTCACTGTGAGTCATAATCACCAGGGAAACCAGATGATGAAGATTCATGAGACTGTATTTGCTATCAGAGTGTAAATATTTAAACAACAAGAAGGTCAGACTGACTCCCACAGTTATAATATACAGACAGATCATTAATAAAACAAATGGATCAACGCAAACACACAGTTAATATACAACAAGGACACCACAAACACAACTCACAACATTTATACAAACACAACTGACATTTATACGACAAACAACAACTAACCCAAACCCGAACCCGAACCCAACACAAACACACATCCAGCCTCTTCATGAACACGATTTAATGTCACTGTAATAAAACTACTGAAGAAACTGCTCTGGATCCAGAACCACATCCCTAAACCCTGTACTGGTCCTACTAGATCTCACTGGTGTCTATACTGGTCCTGCTAGATCTCACTGGTTTCTATACTGGTCCTGCTGGATCTCACTGGTTTCTATACTGGTCCTGCTGGATCTCACTGGTTTCTATACTGGTCCTGCTGGATCTCACTGGTTTCTATACTGGTCCTGCTGGATCTCACTGGTTTCTATACTGGTCTTGCTGGATCTCACTGGTTTCTATACTGGTCCTGCTGGATCTCACTGGTTTCTATACTGGTCCTGCTGGATCTCACTGGTTTCTACACTGGTCCTACTGGATCTCACTGGTTTCTATACTGGTCCTGCTGGATCTCAGCTGTTTCTATACTGGTCTTGCTGGATCTCACTGGTTTCTATACTGGTCCTGCTGGATCTCACTGGTTTCTATACTGGTCCTGCTGGATCTCACTGGTGTCTATACTGGTCCTGCTGGATCTCAGCTGTTTCTATACTGGTTCTGCTGGATCTCACTGGTTTCTATAGTGGTCCTACTGGATCTCACAGGTTTCTATACTGGTCCTGCTGGATCTCACAGGTTTCTA
>OMNN01084210.1:0-25588 GCA_900302755.1 Chromis chromis | reverse complement strand
ATAAATATAACAGATAAAATGCCAGATAATAAACATCCACACTCTACGGCCCTCAGATCATCTAGAAGGCTGTTCCAGAGATGTGGACTATAATAACAGAAGTCTCACTTCAGGTTTTTGTTCAGATTTTTGGTTTAATTAAGAGGCGACTACCAGATTCTAAAAAGGGTTAATAAGATAAATATTTAGGACAAAGACCATTAAGAGCTGTATAAACCAATAAAAATCTTAATCTTCTGTTCTCAGTCAAGTTGAAATTTGGGGAGGCCAGGTAAGAGAGTCAGTCCTGCAGGTAATAAAAGCATGTAGTAGTGTCTCCATATTGGCTTTAGAGAGACACAGCTGCTCTCTGGCAATGTTCTTTCAAAGATAAAACGCAGTCTTTGTTATGTTTCTAGGCTCCAAACTAATATCTGAGTCAAAGATGACCTCAGATTTGTCACTTGACATGGTTTTAAGGCCAGTGCTGCAGTTTCACTTTAAATTTCTCTCTCCGAGTTTCACTGAATTGTTCATCTTGACCTTTAAAATACCTTTCAAGGGGGGCATTGATTGGCTCTGGGTCATCAGGAGACACAATGGTGTACATCTGTCCTTTTACTGGCAATAAACTTTATGGAAATAAAATGTTTTGATCTCCAGAGCTTCATCAGGTCAAGTTGAGCAACAAAGAACTGCCAGACAGATATCGCTGTGTTACTTTCTCAGGTGAGGCCAATCGGGGATTATGAATTGTCAGGTTATGTGGCTTCTAATTGGCTTAAAGCTCACAGTTGCTGATTGGTTTCAGCTGAGGAAGTGTTGGTTAAATCAGTGTGGCATGTTCTTTGTCCACTCCGGCTTCCTCCCACAGTCCAAAAACATGCTGAGGTTAATTGACTATTCTAAATTGACCATAGGTGTGAATGAGAATGTGCTTGGTTGTTTGTCTCTGTGTGTGGCCCTGCGATGGACTGGCGACCTGTCCAGGGTGTCCCCTGCCTTCGCCCTAAGTCGGCTGGGATAGGCTCCAGCCCCCCCGCGACCCTGCAGAGGATTAAGCGGTGTACAGATAATGGATGGATGGATGGATGTTCTTTGTCCCTTGGGCTCATCTCATGAAGGCCTCAGGACCAAAATATTCTAAACAAAATTTTAAAAAGTAGTTAAAAGGAGTTTTCTTTTACCTATAGATGTTTCCTTCTGCACAGCTTTTCACAAGATACTGTAGATGTGGATGAGCCTTTATCCTGTTTGATTCTCTTGCACTGCCCCTTTAAAGCAGCTGTTGTTGCACTAAATGTCCAGAAGGGGACGCTGGTGTATCTTCATCTGATTTGGTTGTTTTCACTGGTTTGGTCTGAGGATGAACTTTATCCTCATGCAAATTTAAATGCCTATTATTGAGTGTGACGACAAAACGTCAAAACATCTACATGCTTTTGGTGGTCGGTGACATTTTACAGTGTTTCAGGTCTGATTTCTAGATCAATTCAGCTGCAGAGCCAATGATTTAAGATTTAGGAGGCAATTTTGTGTGTCAGATACAAGAAAAGCCAGACTGGGATCTTGGATTTTGGCCTTGTTTTCACTGCTGCTTAACAGAAACGTATTCAGTGCAACTGCTGTGGAACAGTTGATTCCTAAACGCCTAAAGTGTTCGTGTATCTCTCTAAAAAATGTAAAATGCAGCTTCAGTTGTATTTTCTGACTCCTTAAACCCCAGTTTCACAACAGTTGCAAAACAGGACAGTGAAAACTCCGCCACTTGAGTAGACCACTTCACATGCTTTATTTCAGCACCCAAAATAATTAAAAACATCTTGATTTATTATACATGTACAAAATAAGTACAGAATCTCTCTTTTTAAACCATGAAAGTGGGTCTGCTTCAAATTCTTTTTTAAGAAACCCTTTCGCGAAAAAGACATCAACAAACAACATGAACAACAGGGTGGGAGATGTGTGCTGTTTTTCTCTTTTTAGTGAAGAGGAGTTTTTCCACAGTGGGGGTCAAAACAGACAGAAGGATCAACACTGAACACATGGGCAGGGAAATGATATTGTAACCAGAGTCACTTGCTTGTTTTTTTTTTTTTATCTACAAAAGACATGATTGCATGCATTACATCTGCAGTGATCACCTTTTCAGAGGACCTCAAACCAACACTTAAGAAGAAAACAATTGCACTGCATAGACAACAAGACAATAAGTCAATTGAGTAGCACCAAAGGTTCTGCAGGCATTAGTGGCATCGATTACAGTATGACAGTGAGTTTCACCATCAAACACCAATAACTGGACCTCATTGAATTGGTAATAGCACCGTTGAATGTTTGATTTCCCTCCCCCAATAGACTTGTTGTGTAGAAAATTCCCTTTTTCATTTAAGAAAAACTGGGGGTGACTTCTTGTTATGAGGTAGCCATCTACGAATTGCAATGAAGGTGAGCTTCGTTGTCTCGCTCTTGTCTGACCAATGTTCAGGTGTTTCTTTTTCTCGTGAATTTAGAACAAGACGACACTTCACACTTTTTACAATTTATTTAACACCAGAAAAATGGTACATATCATTGGTTGTTTTCAATGTCCTTCTGCAGTGGTAGAAAATGGCAAAAGTCACCTGTGTTTCATTGCGTGTGCAGATCTTTTTCTCTCAATCTCCAGGGGAATTTTGTTTTTTACACAAGCATATATTATTTTCTTGTTGCCAGTGGAAACAAAAGATTCTTTTTAAAGTGTCCTTGCGGTTGGTTTCGGTTGAAGTAGCAGTCCCAAAAAAAAAGAACTTCTCATGATTGGGAAAAAGACAAACACCGTCTTCAGTAGAGTGGTTTTTTTAAAGCATGTGGACCAATGGCAGCCGAATGTGAGTTTTGAATGCATAGAAAAAAGGATTTAGAGATGACTGCTAGAAAAAAAACAACAATGTCATGTCCATATTTCTTTCATTTTTACAAGAAGCAAACGGGGCCAACTTCGACGCCAAATTCCTGATCAGATGCACCAACATCCATAGGAGCAATGTCAATGATGGGCAGGCGGGATGTTTTCGTTGTCTTGTAGTCAATGACTGTCTTGCCCCATGAGCCAGTGTGTGACTGTGGAGGTGAAAAAACAAGGAGAAGAAGGTCAGAAACTGCTCAGAGCTTCCTTAAAAGACGATTTGACTGGTATGACTTTGCACCAACGTGAACTCACCGTGCAGCCATCCTCGCTGACGCTGTATGTGGAGCGGCTGTTGCCCTCGGCTCTGATCTCGATGTCGTTGGATCCCTGGAGAAGGAGAGCCTTCTTCAGGTTGCCGGTGGTGGAATCCATGTAGGCGATGCTGTTCTTGCAGTGGTATGTGATGTTCTGAGAGGCCTGGTTGGACATCAGGCGCATGAAGGTCATCTGGATGCTGACATCCTCGGCGTCATTTCCATCGAGGCCATACTGGAACTAGAAGGAAGAGGAGAATATATAGTGTTACCGGCGTCATAGTACAGCGTGAATATGGTGGATGTATTTCTTTGGGTCTGTTTTCTCACCTGGTATCCACCGGTCATGGACTCGCTGAACCAGACGTGCTTCTTCTCTCTGATGTTCTTGCTGAGGTACCAGTTCTTCATGGGGACATTGGACTTGCTGGGGGGGATGCAAGTCTCACCAGTCTCCATGTTGCAGTGAACTCTGATGGCGTCCAGAGAAGAGCCCTGGTTGGGATCAACCCAGTACATGCCTGTAATGAAGGGACATAAACCAGGTTAAAGCCAAGCTACTTACAATGTTAATCCAAATTCTGTGTCAGACCATCATCTACACTCACCGCTCTTCCACTCAGGGTGGCACATCCTCAGGTCACGGCACATGCGGGCGGGGCTCTTCTGGGTACCGTCGGGGCTGCGGATCTTCTCGACCTTCTGAGTCAGGGTCTTCAGGGTGGTGTCGATCTCATTGTCACGATCGCGCTGGACGTTGGCGTCGTCGGCGCGGTAGCCTCCACGCAGGGGATCGGGGGCCTTCTCCTGAATAGGCTGGCTGACGAAGTCGAATCCGCTGCCGGGTGCTCCAGGGGGTCCAGCGGGTCCAGGAGGTCCAGGAGGACCCTGTTTTAAGACACCAGGAGTTTAAAAATGGCAAAAGCAGTGTCTCACAGTGTCGGACTGTATGTGGATAGAAATGAAGACAGCAGTACAACTTACAGCAGGTCCCATCTCTCCGTTGCGACCGCGAGGTCCAGGGGGTCCGATGGGTCCGGGCATACCGTTCTGACCATCCTTACCAGTGGCACCGCTAGATCCAGAAGGTCCCTGTGGAGCAGAACCAAAAGATCACTTGACATCAGTTCATGACAGTTCAGACTGCTGTTTAACTGATATTATGTGCAAGTGTAAACTAGCAGAGGTGTCAAAAACACTACTACAAGTACAGTCTTGCTCATCAAGTACAATGGTTTTTTTTGTACTTTCTGGATTATTGTAAGCAACTTAACCGACACATTTGTCTTGTCTCATTGGACAAAATTTAAAGAACACTAAAAACAGACTCTGTAAATATGAGATTTGTAGAGAGAGTTGTGCTTACTCTAGGTCCAGCAGGTCCGGAGGCACCAGCAGGTCCTCTCTCTCCAGCAGCTCCCTAGAGAAAGGAATGGAAAAAAGGAATGTTTGATTGTTTGATGAAGTAAACTAAACAACTTTATGAATATATCTACTGTTGTATGTATCTAGCATTTGTTAAGGAGATCCTAATATATTGTTGTGAAAAATTCCGCTGAACCCTGAAGTGCTGGACAGTCAGCCATGAGTAAAAGGATGAATGTCAGTTTTGTAAGATGACAAAGCTTTGATTTCTTCCAAAAGTGCCAATAGTTACTCACAGCAGGTCCGGGCAGACCCTGCATGCCACTGAATCCTCTGTGTCCCTTGTGGCCTCTCTCTCCAGCCTCACCAGCCTCTCCTCTGTCTCCCTTTCCACCAGCAGGGCCCTGGATAAAAGCAACAAGAAGTTAAGATGCCATGTTCAGCAAATCTTGTGAGATTTCTGCAATATTTCCAAGTATGTTTGTAAATTAATGTGAGATATTATGTAGTGACGAACGTACAGCAGGACCACGGACGCCAGCGGGGCCAGAAGGACCAGCAGGGCCAGCGGGACCCTAAAGGGAAGAAAGAGAGTGAAAATTGGTGAAATCACAAGTTATCTGCACATTACCAGTTTGTTTTTTAACAGGATCAAGAGAGGCATGAAGGGGAACTTACAGTCTCTCCACGGTCACCAGTCTTGCCAGAGGGGCCAACAGCTCCGGGGGCTCCAGGAGTACCAGGAGGTCCAGGGGGTCCAGCATTACCAGACTCACCACGGTCTCCCTATGGAAGCACATTTCCAGTGAGACAAGCAGCTAAAGGCTAATTTTAGAGAGGTGGGTTTCATATTTAGGTATCATCTGGGGCTCAAATATATGACATTTGTCCAGAAGAAAAGCGTTACCTTGGGTCCAGGAGGTCCGTCGCGACCAGGTGCACCATCGTGACCAGCAGATCCCTGTGGGAGAGCAGGGGAGGTGGTCAATCATCACTGTTTGCCATTGAAGGCTGAATATGCGTGAATTGTGGCTGCATTTGCAGCATGTGAGACCCTTCTGCCCATGACGGAGACCTCATACCTCACGGCCAGCCTCTCCAGGAGCACCAGACAGTCCTGGTGGTCCAGCAGGTCCAGGGGCTCCACGCTCACCAACAAGTCCAGAAGGTCCCTGCTTTCCAGGCTCACCCTGAAGAAAAACAAGAGGTCAGTCCTCTGGATGCAGGTGGAAGAGTTTTAGAAGTAACATACAGTCTTCTCTGCACAAGTGGGATATGAAATCATGATAAATTCATGGAATACTGTCCTGTCTTCTCACATAAAAACAATAAAGGATGATTTATTTGGTTGACTCAAACCAAGGTGCACTCAGAGAATACTTACTGCAGGTCCGGGCAGACCACCGAAACCACGCTCTCCACGCTGTCCAGGAAGACCTACAATACCACGCTGTCCAGCAATACCTTGGGGTCCAGGGATACCGGAGGCACCCTGCACAGGAGGACACAGCGGTCAGTTAGCAAAATGAAAACAGACTCCTGCAGTACATATTTATGCCTTCATAAAGCATCTATTGCAAAAGCACAGCAGGAACTCACAGGGGCTCCATCAGAGCCAGGAGAACCTTTCTCTCCACCAGGTCCAGGGGCTCCAACAGCACCAGCCTCACCGGGGCGACCAGCAGGGCCAGTCTCACCACGATTTCCTCTTGCTCCATCTTTGCCAACAGGTCCGGCGGGTCCAGGGGGTCCACCAGCTCCCTGGGAACAAAACAATAGTCATATACAAACTGCTCTGAAGACAATTCGTGATCGAAGAAAACAGGTGGTACTGTGCACATGACGAAACTCACAGCAGGGCCAGGGGGTCCGACTCTTCCGGCAGGTCCAGGGAAACCAGTAGCACCCTAGAAAGATGCACAAGCAAGCCACATTAATGACTAAAGAAACTTATCACCAGGAGTGTCATCTAAGGCTATAAAATGGCACATTTTAATGAATACTCACAGGGGATCCAGCGCCACCACGAGCACCTTTAGGTCCAGGAGGTCCAGCAGGTCCCTGTTGACAGAAACATTCAAAATTGAAGCACAATTTAACAATAACTTAACAAAATTGGTAAAATATGATGCTATGAAAGGAGTTCCATTCATAAAATTCCTCACATCACTTTGATACACTTATTTGTGTTATATGTGCGCCAACCTACCTGAGGTCCAGCAGCTCCAACAGGTCCACCAGGTCCAGCAGCACCAGCATCTCCCTTGGGTCCAGAGTCACCAGTCTCTCCCTTGGCACCAGGCTGACCATCAGCACCCTAAGGTAGAAGGACAAAAGAAAACATCAGTCTTGAGCCAGCTCTGATCTTCACTGAGTGTATTTGTGCAGCATTTTTACACAATTGTTGCCATTTACACATAAAAATATCAGTCTTAGGGTGCAAATAACTTACAGGAGGTCCAGCAAATCCAGCAGGTCCGGGAGGTCCACTCTCTCCACGCTCACCCTGGTAGAGAAATAATTGACATTTTAAGGTCATTCAAGTCATAAATCTGTTTGCTTTTACCAGGTTAAGTCTCACAACTTTGTTTCATACAACATTATATGTGTATTTTAATCAGGTTTTGTGTTTAGAGAAGAACTTACAGGGGAACCGCGAGGTCCGGTGGGTCCAGCGACTCCAAGGGGACCAGCCTCTCCCTAAACCCAGAGGTGAAGGAGAAGAACAGAAGGTCAGCGGACAAGTTGGTTGGTCATCCTAAACACTTATTTTATAGTCAAAGCCAGAGTCTTAGGCACAAATTCTATGCAGATAAACCATCTTTCAGCCACAGTGCAGATATCAAAGTTAGAAAGTAAAGAGCAGAATATCTATTTTTATATTTTTTGGAGATTTATTCATGATTTTTCCATCCAACTGTTAAGACAATCACATGAAAGTGTGATGGATATTTTTTGAAAATGAGGCCCTATTCATATATTTGCCATATGTGCAGTGATAGAAGTTGACTTCAATCGTGCAGGAGGAGGAAAAGATCAAGCAACTCATGATAGCTGATATTTGTAGGTCCAAACCAATGTTTTGTCTGATCTCACCTTCTCACCCTGAGCACCAGGAGGTCCAGGGACTCCAATAGCACCAGTCATACCACGGACGCCATCCTTCCCGGCACCACCATCAGCTCCCTTGGCACCACCATCACCCTAAGAAGAGAGAAAGGTTATAAAGAGTCAGTTGTGATGAACCCAAACATGTTACTACTTAATATTTGGGTGATCAGAAAGCTGAAAGTAGCCATTGCTTGTTTACAGTTTAGAACCACTTTTGGCTGATCGTCAGGGGAAAATAAATACCCCAACACCAGCAAGAATTGAAAGGAAGAAAAAAAAAAGTCTCATACTTGAATTAGTAATTTACATTTTGGCATCTATTCTGAGGTTTTCTGAGTTTTTTTGCATCATTAAAGTTGTCACCCTTTCTGCTTCAAAACTTTTGGACACTTAACATATCTTATTTTAACTCCTTTCTAGAATAATTAACTTGAAAACTCCACTAAATAACTGAAAAAAGAAAATTAAATGAAAGAAATAACATATAATTCTTCAGGTGATATAACATATACGAGTTATCTTGTCTTTTTTGAGCTTCAAAATAATCCTAATGGTCAGTAAATCAAACTGAGTCCCAGTATCTCTTATAGAAATGGGAAACCGGCTACTAACGGAGTTGCATTGATACTCACTCTCTCTCCCTTGACACCGGGGAGACCAGAAGCTCCACGCTCACCAGGCATTCCCTGCATACCGGGGGATCCAACACCACCGGGGGCACCAGCAGCACCGGGCTCTCCCTGTGAAAGTACAAAAACACAAAACACTCACATCAGTACCCATTCATAACAATAAATCACCTGAAAAAGAATAATCCATAGAGAATTATCAGAGAACAATGTTGGGTTAATGTGCACATCAGACCACTGGAGGTCAACAAGGAATAAAAACAAGGATATAAAGTAGAATTTTGCAGTTTTTTTTAAATCATATTTACTCACATATTTATCATTTTGTAATGATGCTTAGCAGATCCTGTCCAATAGCTTTAGTTTTGAGAAACTAGTGCAGCAGTTTCATGTTTGTCTTGATCCCATGTGAGGTAAAGTATTTGGCATTTGTGCACGTGAATCAATATTTAGAACAGATGACAGATGTGGAGTACATTAACTATCGGAAACTTCAATTGAAATACTTTTACGGCAGGATAGACACCACTTGAATGAGGATTTTTAAATATAAAGTAAGCAGATCTCGCTCAAACCGAGTCAAGCAGTAGGAGCACTTACTGTGTGGTTTTAATGTCTGTCTGATTTGTCTGTCCTTTAAATCAGCAGCCGAGTTTGTATGTGGAATCAAAACGTTGCTAATTTCTGCATAAATTGCTCATTTTCTCTCTCTTTGCTCTTCCCTCACCCTAACCAGTCGAAGCAGATGGCCGCCCTCCCTGAGCCTGGTTCTGCTGGAGGTCTCGTCCTCCCCAATGTCGCCAGTATTTCTTGCTCATCGGAAATCGATAGGTTGTTGTCTATAATATTGTCAGGTCTTGGCCTTGACATTTAAATTAGCTATGTAAATTTGTCATGTTTATCTTTAACTTGTGTTGTTTTAAATGTGCTACATAAATAAGGGTGGCTTAAGAGACAAGACACACCCTCACTCTCGCTACTTTAGTTGGTTTTAGACTATTTAAAATGAACGAATATGTTATTTTAAGTTAGACTTTTAGCTGAGGTGAAGGTACACAGTCAGAAAACATAAATACATATGTTTACCCTTCAAATATGCCATATTATTCATACTTGAAATACAACAGAATAAGGCATCTACAAGCGCTTGAAGAAAAACTGCTAAAATCAGTCTTATCAAAGAGGTAATTAAGGTAAATAATAATATTAATACAGGTCTTAAATGATATTTCCATTGTTTTTCACACTGACCAGCAGTGGGTGTGTAGCCTCCAAAGTGACCCCCTTTCCAGCCCTAATACAAATGTCTGTATCTTGTGCAGGCAAAAGAGATTTAAAACCAACTTTTTCTCTTAGTTATATCGATGCTGGACAATAAAATAAAAGATGGATGGCATTGTTTGTTTGTTGTGATGGTTATTGAATGCCTGTGTTTAAACCCAGCGAGAAGCAGCAGCAAATTGGCTGTTTACTCAACTGTGAAGCTATTGGACGCTAAGATTGTGCTTTTCATGATCGTAAATGATGCAAAACAGCATTCTCATCTAATATAATTATATTATAATGAGGTCTTGGTCTGGTACAAAACAGTAGAGAGTAAATAAATAAGCACTTCGGAATGAGGAGAGTGCGTGTATGTGATGATTTTCCATTTATCCACTTACACAAAATGTGACCATGTCATCTTTAAATGGACGTGAATATGAGAAATGTTTTGTAATTATGTTTTTCCAGTTGCAGGACGAAGCAGGATGAGAAGATGTGACTTAATCAATGATATCATCAGAATGTATTTAACCACTTGTATTATACATGTTCATCTGTCCAGGCAGCGAAATGAATGATGAACCTTAAAAACATGTCTCCTTCTTACAAATCTGGGGAATTAAAAAGTGTCAGGAGTTGAAATTCCACATATATTTAGAGTTTCAGAGGGGAAAATGTTCTCATTTTGTGGGGCCTGAATGAATATGTATTTAGTTTTATCCTGGTTAACACTTTCCAAATGTTTCTGTTTGTTTAATTGTTAGTTTTAACTGTTGACATCAGGGTGCTGCTTAGATTGTCTTTAATTCTATTTCATTTCAACCCTGGACTGGACTGACATGAGAGATTTAGCCATCTCAACTGAAAAATCAGTGTTTAAGAAGATTTATTTTTTTATTTTCTATTAACCTACCTTGGCTCCATCGCTACCAGCAGGGCCAGGAGCACCACGAGCTCCAGTTGGGCCAGCAGCTCCGGGACCGCCACGCTCACCAGGGAATCCTCTGTCGCCCTGAAAGCAAGAAGGGACACATCGGTCACAATGTTTTCCACCAGTTAACAGTGTTTACCAGAGAAGCTGGTGTGCTTCTGAAATGCACGAGATACTCACTCTTGGTCCAGATGGGCCAAAGGGTCCAGCCTCACCGGGAACACCCTGAACAAAACAGGGAGAGGGAAGGAAGTTATCATGATGTGTGATTTCAAAATGATGTGCAAAGACACAATCTTCCACAAGAAATTAAAAAAACTCTGAGACTCTGTATGATATTTTTAAATAGGGACTGCATTCTACACTTCACACGAAGGCTTATTTAAAATTCCTTGGGATTCGTACCTGCTCACCAGGCTTGCCAGTCTCACCAGTAGCACCTTGGGGTCCGGGAAGACCCTGCACAAGGAAGAAAGGTAGAAAAGTTTAGTGCTAGCAAGTGTGACACGACTGAAGAATAAAAATCCAAACTAAAGACATCATGCTGAAACACTGTTGAAACTCACCTGGAATCCAGGAGAACCAACAGGTCCCTGCTCACCCTTCTCTCCAGCAGGTCCCTGAACAGAAAGGAGAAAACAAAATGATGAGAAACGTTTTAACTATCTGTAAAGTCAGCCTTATAAAATATACAACTATGGCTTGGCCTGATGGTTAAAAAACTTTTTAATTAAGTAAAGCAGATGAGATACATACACCGGGGCCAGAAGGTCCAGGAGCACCAACATCACCATCTTTGCCAGGAGCACCCTGTGAACAAAAACATGGCCCAAAGCAAATTATCAACTGCTCTTTCGGCATTTTCATTTTGATATAACACTCACAGACTTATAGTTTTAAAAGTACTTACAACAGCACCAGAAGCACCAGCGGGACCTCTCTCGCCAGGCTTTCCACTCTCACCCTGTTAAAAAGAAATAAGTCCACACTTACATCTGCTGTATCGGGGATTTTACACCAGTATTCCTACGATTTGAGTTTCATGAGCTATAAAAACACATTTTTCATGATATCCCTACATTTTATTTTAATATATTAAAGTGCTGTTTTTTTTCAGCACTGGACAGGCAGTGCTTGCCAGAAAAAATGTGACAAATGATTAATTTGAATAATGATCCTGTTTATGCACTTGAAAAGAAAGTGAGGGGAGAAGTTCTGTTTACTTACAGCGGGTCCCTTGGGTCCGGGGAATCCCATAACTCCAGGCTGTCCTCTGGATCCAGCGGGGCCAGGAGGTCCGGAGCGGCCATCTTGTCCAGGGGCACCCTAAAAGAGGAAAATACAGGAAATACTGAGAACAGATCCAGTTTGATTTAAATCTTAAGAGCTTAGATTCTCTAGCATTGCATGACATATTTTCAAATACTAAAAAACTCTTTGAGGCTCGGTACTTACAGCAGGTCCAGCTTTGCCGTCAGCGCCAGTGCTTCCAGGGCTACCAGTCATACCCTAAGGAGACCAGGCCGCATGTGAGATTCACTGAATATAAAGAACACAGAAACGCTCCATCTAAAGAAATATGTTGTGGAACTCACCTTGGATCCGGGGGCACCAGGAGCACCAGGGCTGCCAGACTCACCAGTGGCTCCCTGAGCTCCCATAGCACCGGGGGCACCACGCTCACCGGGGGCACCCTGTCATACAAGCAGAGAATAGCCAGGAGAGATCTCCATAAGTTGTTCTAGTTGGTGAAATTTATGATTTAAATGATATCTGACTCTCTTAACATGAAAATAAACCTTCAATAATGCCTGTTATGGTGCTTTTCAGTGTTTTACTTCATATTATAAGTGACCTACAGTCAAGCCAATTGGAAATTTGGTAGGTTTGAATATATTAAGGGGTTTAAAGTTTAATGAATTTGCTTCTTATCTGGTTGAGGGCTCATTGGGTAGATTGACTGACTCACCTTGCCTCCAGCAGCTCCATCAGCACCAGGGAAACCACGAGCACCAGAGGCACCCTAAGGGAAAAACAGACAACCATGTCACTAACTGGATATAGGTAACATTTCAGGTGTGAATCCCCTGGGAATTTAACATACTCTAAATGTTCTGAATATTTTTGATAAACGTAAATTGCAGCGTTTTAACACAGAAGTCTCAAATCATGAGAAAATGTTGGATATTTTAACGCCATGTTGCTATAAGAATTTATATCTTAAAGTGAAAGAGATGCAACGTACACGCTCTCCAGGGGGTCCACGGGGTCCAGCACCACCAGGCTCTCCACGAGGTCCTCTCTTTCCTTCCTCACCAGAGGGGCCGGCGAGTCCCTGAAGTCCAGCGGGGCCCTGGAAAAGAAAGGAAAGTCAGTCATATCTGCTCTTTTTTTTCTTATATCACATAAAGTGATAAATAAATGGTGAGAAACTGTTGAGGATGGAAGTCTTTTTAAACTTACAGGCTCTCCCTTAGCACCAGGCTCTCCCTTAGGGCCAGAGGGACCATGGTCACCCTGTTGGCAGAAACGTACAAAATTAATTTAGGCCTGAATCTGTATAGCACTGAAGAATAATGTATCTTGATAGGAAAATTCAAAATTCACATAATCAACAGTCTACTCACACTGTTACCCTTGGGACCAGGAGCACCAATAGCTCCCTGAGCTCCAGCAGGACCACGAGCACCGGGGAAACCAGGAGCACCAGCAATACCAGAAGCACCCTGTGGGATGGAGAGTTCGGGAGTCAGAGGACTTCATGTGGAGCATTCAAGTGGAATAAACATGATCGGTGTGGATGATACTTACAGGACCACCCTTAGCACCAGGGGAACCATCAGATCCAGGGGCACCCTGTTGGGAAAGGAACAAAATAAAAGCAGTTTATATTTTTTTCCTCGCTAAAATGTGTGGAACAGAAGTGCCTACGGATAAGTCCAGTATCTACTCACAGCAGGTCCGGCGGGTCCAGAAGGTCCTGGGTTACCAGGCTCACCACGGGCTCCCTGGGGTCCCTCAGATCCACGGCCTCCCTGAGGACCGCTCTCTCCCTGTGGAGGGAAGCAACAACATTTTAGAAATCTGCACCTGTAATATCATGTGTAAGGCCTAGTAAATCAAAAATAAATTGCACTGTGTATCATGAACAAACAATTCATTTCGCCAATCTTAGCAACAATATATTATAGTACACATAGACACATAATTATACCTAAAAGACAAGTTAAGAGTCTCAGAGTCTATAAAACTCTGGTGTATTGCCATAGATTGTTTACGCTTGTGTAAAATGACATTTTAGGTGTAAACTACACAGCTTGCACTAAGATTTTTAAGGAGTTTAATTCTAAATAAATAGTGTAAATAGAGACAAAATAGCCCCTAGAATAATCTTAATGTGATTAATTATAAGCATTAATGTCAATAATTGGATTTTTCTGTCATCACATTCCAGTTTCTGACAGCTGTCAAATCTCTCACAGCTTTTTTTCTCCTCCTCTTGATTCCTAAAATAACCCAGACATGTGTGACTTCATAACAGGTGAGAGTTGCTGGGTATTAAAATAGATCCTTCACCAACAGCATCAGGGAGGAGAGGCAGCAGAGGTGAGATGCTATTAGAGGTCTACTGATGCCATCTGGTGGCTGAAGTGTTCACCTGGGGTAGCTAGCATGAGGCCAAATATGTTGTTTTCAGGTTCACTTTATGTTCTTTAATGGCTGACAGTGGTATAGAGAAAATCTGAAGGGAAGTTCCGCCAATGTTAATCCTGCAGATTCTAAAATCTCCTATAGTCAAAGTAAAATGACAGAGTTTCATAGGTGGAGTTATTGAAGCCAATTTTCCTGCTAATAAGCTACATTAAGGAGATTGTGGCACAGTTAATTAGGTCAGAGAGGGATACAAAGAGGGCAAAAGAATAACAAGTTTCAATATTACCCCCGGCAACCTTTATTTGAAGTTTGACAGTAAAGCAGAGCAGTACTCCTGCACCTTATTCAAGTATGACAAGCCGAATTGACAGGCTGTTTTTGATGTGATGCCCAGAGTATTGGCTGACTTACCTTAGCACCAGCACCACCGGGGAATCCAGGGGGTCCAGCAGGTCCAGTGGGTCCCTAAAAAAATACAGATACATGATGTCAACAGGCAATATTGAGCCACAAAGACATTCGATATTGTGACTAGAGAGCTGATGCAGAATCATTCCATTTATAGCATCTGTTTGGTACCAAATCAACACAGTATTGAATCTCAGTTTTAAGTAGGATGGCAATAAACAATGCAAAACACTTACAGGAGGACCAGCAGCACCAGTGTTGCCATCATTACCACGAGCACCCTGCAGAGGAGGAGGAGAGTACATCAAAATTTGCACATCTAAACAACAGTAAGAGGCTAAACATCGCGGATAAACAGAGTCATGTTCACCAGTAGGTGTTTTAGTAAGTGGATATGGTTAGGAAGAGAAAAGTGGCAGCACTTACAGATGGGCCAGGAGCTCCAGGGCGGCCTCTCTCACCAGGAAGACCACGAGCACCCTAGAAATGACAAAAGAACAGAAACATGTTAGCTTAACAGTAACAGGAGAGTTATTTATGCATGCATGTATAAATCAGATTACACTTAAGGCCTTGCATAGAATCTATTCTATTAGTTGCAAGAATTTTTTTTATTCCTTAGTGGGATGATGTGCAAGTCAACAAACTGAGAAATGTGAGATAAAACGTACCATGGCACCGGGGACACCGTTCTCACCAGGGGAACCTGCCTCTCCCTGTGGACAAATGCAAAAGCAATTAGCTCTGGACTTGCTGTTCCAACTGAAATTATTGGTGCAATTTATGATTTTACAGCACATTCTGCTATCTTACCTTGGGGCCAGCGGGACCAGAGTCTCCCTTGGCTCCATCCAGACCGCTGAAACCCTGAGAACAAAATCAACGAGCATCATTATAAGCTCGGTCACCCCTCATAGCGACACGTCACCGCACCTCAAAATGATATTTCTGGTATTCAGTGCTATTCCAAACTCACTCTGTGTCCCTTGATGCCGGGGAGTCCAGGGGTTCCGGGGAATCCGCGAGCACCCTGCATGAGGGAAAACGAGAAATATGTCATTAAGTTTCAAAAACATGCACGACAACTTCGTCTAATAAGCTTCAATATTTGGTTTTCTCTGCAAATTAGGAGGGAGTACAACTAGGATTGGACCTACTATATGACTACAGTAACCTTTTATACCCTTAAGTGTCAGCTTTCACATTAACTTCAATACAGGGATTATTCTGGCTGACCATCTTCTTAGTGGGAATCACTCACCTGAGGGCCAGCAGATCCACGCTCACCAGGGCGTCCAGCTTTGCCGGGCTCACCCTGTTGAAAACACACAGAAAGGAGGTAAACATGAAGGCGTGGAAACAGACAATCAGTCCCTGAGCACATTATGATTCATTTAATAATTAAAAAGAAGTTGGATTTATGACGTATAACCAAAGAAAGACAACAAAATGACAACGGTTTTAGCTTTAGCTGTGTGCTTCTGTAGGTTATGCATGAATTCACAAAGCACCTCATCAAACAGAGACAAACAGGGAATGAAAGAGTCGTAAATCACTCACATCATCTCCGTTCTTTCCAGGGGGACCAGAAGGACCGCGAGAACCCATGGGACCCTAAAAACACCAAATAAATAAATGGATTAGCACCAATTTTAGGTGAAAGTCTGAATAAGAAGAGAGGATGAGTGGATAGTGTCACTAAGGGATGTTGTGCAGATGTGTGTCAGTGGGTCAACAGTTACAACAGCAAATATACTGTCTGAAGTGTTTGTAGAATCCTACTAAAAACAATCATGCAGACTTCTGAAGCTCACAACTGACTTTTATGCCAATAAGAACTGGAAACACAGCACAGATGGGTGGATCAAGCTGACATGTTGTCCCTAAACTCGACATCTTCATCTTAGACAAAATAATTTATTTAGTAGAACATGATGTATACTCACAGAAGCTCCGGGCTCACCAGGCTCTCCAGGGGGTCCGGTGAATCCCTGAGGACCCTGAGAGACGACAACAAAAGCAGTTCAATACGATATCTTGTTTGATCTTTAACTGTTTATCTTAGTTACACTGTCATTCAAGAAAACATGTGAGAATGACAAAGGTAGTAGCTCTAATTGATAAGAGAATACTTACAGCGGAGCCAGGGGATCCAGGAAGACCACGGGGACCCATAGGACCCTATTGATGATAATAAAGGAAGAAGCCATTAGATTCTCTTAATTTTTTATTTTTTTTGCATATTAGCAAATTAAGGTGAGAGAAATAGAAAAGCCTTCATACCATTGGGCCAGGCTGAGGTGGGCCGCTGGATTTGGAGTGGTCAACATAGCCCATTTGAGGAGAGTAGTTCTGTGAAGTGAAAGGATGAAGAATGGACTTTGGAGAATGGCACATCAGAGCACTAAGTTACATAGGACATCTGGAAAGTGCATTTTTAATGTCACTTTGAAACACATCCTACAGTATAAAGATGTCTATTCCAGGTGAGGAATACAGCAAATTAATGTATGCACCTGAAGAACTAATACTAAAATGCTTTCGTGTATCAGCTAAGGTCATCACACTTAAGAGAATGACATGAGACTTTGTGCACTTTCCTCACACCTAAACCTGAGGAATAGGGAGCTGTCTGCAGTCTCAGTGCTGAAATACAAACTGGGAAACTTTCTTTCTTTCTGGCATAAAGTTCCACCTTCTGATCTTCCTTCTCTGTTCTGTCTGTGCAAAGAGAAGCTCTACACACAGAATCTATGCAAGATTGCAGAAATAACATGAGTTTTTAACATGTAAACAGACTAGCGTCATATACAAAACTTAATCCCTGAGCCCTTCTGGAGGTTCTAACTTGGTGATACTTACTCCGCCAAGGCCAGGGGGGCCAGGGGGGCCAGGAGGGCCGGGAGGGCCATTGGGTCCGGGGAGTCCATCATTGCCAGGAAGACCTGGTTCACCCTGTAGAAAAAGATTGATATGATCAGTATTCATTACAGGAATTCTCGTCCTCAGCACATCCATTACACATTAGGCTGCATATTTTCTAACATCACAAATAGCTTTAATGCACATTCTATAGTGTTGATCACACACTGGGACATTATATATTTATTTTTTCACTTGTGGTACCCTAAAAAAAGTAAAAGTAAAAAATACAAGCTAGTTTTTAATTTTAAAGTTGACTCCATTTTACTTACTCGCTATCATTTAGTATCCAATTTGTGTTTGGTTGACCTCTGAACTTTCAATGACCTCTTGACCTTGTGACCTAATTATCAAAGGTCACCGGTGACAGTTACGTCACAGCAGCTTCATCAGCTTTTACATCAGTTTGTTGGGGCTCACTTTGCAAATACACAGAGGTGCTGTGTGGATTTTTACATCGTTTTCTGGTAGAACACATAGCAAAACAAAAACTATCATGTAAAAATCCCATGAAAATAAGCAGAATAACTCAATGCAATGCGGTGAAGATGATAACTTGCATGATTTCTGCTTAAATATTCCTGAGACAATATTATTTGTTGACAAAACTACACAAAAACCAACACAGCATGGGAACAGTGATGTGTTAGTCTTTCAACAAATGCATCTCATTTGTTTCTGATAGAAAACAATCCTATTATAGATATTTATGAAGACAAAGTTGCTTTAAACAGTATTTTGTCCACAAGAGTCGGTTTGTCCTCATATATACAGTTATTAACAAAAAACAGACAGGTGTCATTTGCATTGAAGGACAGAAAAGGACCTACGGTGTCTCCCTTGTCACCAGGACCTCCCTTTATCAATGGACAGACAGAAAAAAAGAAGTTAGACTCCGTTGCAGTGTCACTTTAAGTGTATAATCTAGAACATCAGCAGGCATGATGACAAAACTAAACTTCCAACATCAAGCATTATGTTTGGACCTCATGCTCTGGTCTCGCTTAATTTTCAATATCAAATAAAATTAAATGTGCAATTACCGGAGACACTGGTCCGTTGTCTAAAAAACAACAACAGAGAAAACAACACGTCAACACCTCTTGAACATTTATGGGACACATTCATTCATATTAAATATCATCTAACAGTCAAAATGCTGGCTTAAGCTTAGCTATAAGGTGTATATAGTTTTTACTTTGTCACACTTTTCTTAGACTTTTAAGCTGCTGTAACAGGCAAATTTCTCCTGTATGATCAATAAAGATCTTATCTTATCTTATCTTATATTATCAAGCTGTAAGTTTATCTATAGCAGGTTGGAAGTCAGGGTGGATTAAGGCATGAAAAAAGCTCTAAAACATTATAAAGCATAACTGCTAAATCATTTCCGTGGCAGAAAAGGAGGAAAGTAAAAGACATGAATGTTGTTGGAAAAATGTGACGGGTATAAACCCTGTTTCACCCTGCAGTGCCACTGCACATGTAGGCATGCTGGAAATGTGTATATTCATGGCCAGACTTCGCCAAACAGAAGGTGTAATCCATCGTTTAAAGAATGCTTATTAAAAGTGAATAAAATGTAATCCAAAGCGATTCTTTTCAGAGAGAAAATCCTCAAGCAAGCAGGCAGGAAGGCAGGAAGGCAGGCAGGCAGGCAGGCAGGCAGGTAGGCTGAGGGCCTCAAGTCCATGTGTGGATGGTCAGAGATGGAGCAGGGGGGGAAACTAGGTGGCGCCACAAAGCTAATTAAACCACAGAATTGGTGATTGGTGGGTGGGGGTAGAGTACCCTCAGGCTCGGCGCAGATGGGACAGCACTCTCCGTCTGGGATGATGGGGTCGGCGCAGTCGGATGTGTCCTCGCAGATCACATCGTCGCACATAACGGTTCCGCTGTCGCAGACGCAGATCTGGCAGGGCTCTGGTTTCCATACGTCCTTGTCATTGTACGACTGTCCTTCTAGTCTGCAGCTGCCGAATGGGCCTGAGACAAAACAAAAATGACGATGAGTTTGGTGAGATTGACAGTAAACAACCAAAAAGAGTGAGGTTTCAGATAGATATGTTGTCTTATGAATGCTTGACGATTAGATTTGGCCTCAGAAAGCTGGTTTGGATGCACAGTAGGCAGGTATATTTGGCCTTTGCTACACAGGTGGGCATCGTGGTGGGTGGGGATTCTGCTTGCAATACACTTGGATCTAAAGTAAGACTGGAGTAATCTGGAGGCGCCAAAGTCCAGAGATGAGCTTCACTCTTAGAAAATCTGATGTTTGGTGACTGATTTGTGAGGAGGAAAAGAGCTTGTAATGAGTCCACGAGTGTCTACACTGAGATATAAGTAATCTGAAGGTGCTTCATAACAAAAAACTACCCAAAGACAGAACCAAGGTGCCTAAAAGTTACTGTCCAACATTCCTGCTCGGACAAAGTTCAAGAGTTTCTCCTCTAAAACCAGGAGTGGAAAATTACACTGGGCCTAATCACATTTCAGGATGAAGTGGGAGGCCCGAGGTTTGGAGGATGGACGCGCAGTTCCAGAGTTGGCCACAGAGCGGCGCTGCTACCCTGCAAAAAGGAGGCCTTCCGCACCCTCTCCTGGATGGTGATTAATTGATGTCTAGACTATTTCACTGTCGACGTCAGACTTGAGCGATTTTTCCGTTGTCACTTTTTCAGCTAACCAAAATCTAGTTTTATACAAACTGGGGGAAAAAACGTTTCATTCTTTGTGTCATTTATCCAAAAGCACTGCTGCACTATTTTAACCTTAAAACGACTGGAAAAGATTCTATTCTTATGTTTTATCACCTGAAAAACTTCTGTTTGCTCACTTTTGCTGTGCATTTGGTGAAACTGTTGGCAAAAGGGTAAAGTCTTGGTATGTACAGGCTTTGGCACACATTTGTGAACTGGGGAGAAAGTTGCCTAAAACTTCTGGAAACTGCTCTCCAAACTAAACTGATATAATAAAGACTTCGTTTAATTGGTTTTCTATCTCACATTTCTTTCTGCCTGCGCTCCAGCCCTCTTTGAACTCAATGTCCTGTCATTGCGCATCAGAGAGAGTGCAGCTGCGCCCCTCAGGTTTGCTCTCCAGCAGGAGGACGCACACTGAGCATGTATCTGCACGTCAGTGAGGGCAGCAAACAATAAGGAGAAGAAAAAAAATCCAGTCTATAAATTCCTATTCGCCTCCAGATCTCCAAAAGAAAAAGAAAAAACACAATCACTGCGTAACCAACTTTTCACCATCACTCTGCTCACTGGAGTCCCGCAGAGGACGATCAGTTCCAGCAAAACTGCACAGCATCCATCCACATCCTGAGGGTGCCAAAAAAAAAAGACTCAAGAATCAATGTTTAAAAGTGATACTTACTATCATCCTCGCCTTGAGCTCTGGCCAAAAGCACTGTTGCGCTGAGCAAGAGCGCTAACCGAATATCCACAAAGCTGAACATGTCTAAATATTAGACATGTAGATTCTTTGCGACAAGGGGGAATCCTCTTTTTCTCCTCAGACACCACTCATACAGGTAGGGTCCGGTCTGCGTGTTACTCCAATCCAGACCCTAGCAGAAACTCCCTACTGCCTAAACAAATGACTTAGCTTGGCTTTTATATGCCAAAACTTTTGGGGAGGTCCTGTGCGCACCAGATAAACTTGTACATGTTCAAGCGGCAGAGTCCCTCCTTCATCAGAGAGAGGGGGCCGTCTTAAAACATGTCAAACAAGTTCACGTTTCAGCTCAAACGTGGACGATGAACACGGTCACCATTTACGCAGCCGGCTCTCCAGCGTTCAGACGCGTTCGATCATCTTCTCACTCTCCGCGGATTTTCTTAATTGAGACGTGTGTTTGGGGGTGTTTTGTCTTTTCGGCGTCCGAGTTGAGAAACTGCGTCGCTGAGCCCGATTTTAGCTGGATTTTATTAGTAGATCCACAGTTTATTAAGGCTGTGCTGAACAGCTGGGGTTTGGGGAGTTGTTTTGTTTAAATGCTTTCATTTCATGATGGGAAATGAGTTTTTTCTTTTACAAAAGAAGTGGGGCTTCTTAAATGTTTGTAAGATGGAACGATTTTCTTATTAAAAAATGATTATGTTTTTCTTCCCTTTATCGACATTCTTGATGGGAAATCTTTTCATGTTATTGTGTATTTGTGTCTCTTTTTCTGGGTCTCCACACCTTCTGAGTATCAAGCATTTGCAAGGAAGTGCAGAGTAACCCCAGCACACTGTATGCAGCCCAAATGCAGAACTTTGCACACACATTGCATCCAGTCACAGTCATCTTTAAGGAAATACTAACTCCAAACCTAATGTCATTATGAAATGTGTAACATATTCCCATGAATGAACCTTTTCACCCCATTATCTGAACCCTTCCTCTACAACTCCTACCAATAATAGTGCTTTCAGTTTTTATCATGTATTAAAAGTCATCCATCATGAAAAGAGTTTAAAAGCATGCACAACTATCTGTGTTAAAATCCACTTTTTTTTTTCTTCCAAAAAAGAGACAAGGCCATCCCATGATGTTAGAGACAGAGAGAAAGAGAGGGAGGGAGAGAGAGAGAGAAGAAAATCTGGCAGATCCACAAAGCAGTCTGGTTACACGTCGTGGACACGTTGCAGCTTCTACAAACTACAGTATGGCCCAATCTGACCTCTCATTTACTCTCTGCTGCTGTCTTCTTCTTCTTCTTTTTTTGGTGACATTCAACCCAAAGACGTTGCCATGTCTTCACTAGCTGGAGACGACGTTACACATGCACAAGAAAAATTACCACAAGCATATAAGCATGACAGACTGCTGATGCAGAATGGGAGCGTGCTCATATCCACATTCGAAATGAAAACTAAAAGTGTATGAAATAAGACGTCCTCCTGTGATTATGTCTTGCAGTATCTTGTAATGAAATAATTATTATAGTCAATAATGCAGCAACTAGGTAGTAATTCTAGCTGGATCAATAAAAACTCAAAGACAACGTGATCACAGCTACAAACAAGACAAGCCATGAACCAAGCCAATGTCACATGCAAGCTTCCTACTACAGACATGTGACATATTAAAGGAAAAAACTAACAGCTTGACCCCTACACTGAGGGCATCCAGTGGCTCTGGGGGGCATTTTGCTGGCGTGGGTTGGATCTACTTGTCCCATTAGAGTTAAAAGTCATTACAAGTCAATACAAAGTTGTTCTGATTAACTATGAGGAAACATTTCTATGGTGATGCGAGTGGACCTCATAGGGCACGAGGGGGTCACTGAACAGTTTAGAGTATGAAAATGATTTGTTAGACAACATTCTCCGCCACCATCATTAAAACACTCAAAATGAGGGAATATATTTTGGAAGAAAGGTGTTCCATCCTTAGATTGGAGTCCCAGATATCCAGAGAAAAACACGGCAAGATGCATTGAAGTTTAAGTTATTTTTTTCCTTTAATTTGTCACCTGTCTGTACATACTAACTCTTATTAAATTACATGTATGTTTGCCCAAATGATAAGATTTTTTTCCTGTGATCTTGGAATTAAACTTTCAATATCACTGTTCACACAAACTGAAACTTTATGCAAAATACAAACAAGAAACATCAGTCTACTAGAGTTTACAGTCTAGTTTTATACAAGCTACCTCGTATGAAAGGAGTAGAATCAAGTAATTGCAATTTTTGATGGAAAGCTATGATTGAAAATCTTCGTAATGCTTGTGAAGCCTTTTGTTTCTGCAACTTTGAAGATATCTGCACATCCACGAGCCTCAACTAAAGGTTGCAAAGAGCTTTATCGTTTTTATGATATTGCTTCAGCTGCGGGGGAAAATGAATAGTTTCTGGTTAGACTAGTGTGGTTAGTGATTTTGTTTGAACTAAGCAGGTATTCTTTTGCATCTGTTCGCCTTCTAATGAAAGCAGGGTGTCTGCCCAAACACCTGCCCATCAGACAGACAGCTGCCGAGCTCCCTTTCAGTGCCTACTTGCATTTTTTTTCTCCTCCTCACCCTTAGTGAGGTGTTACAGTAGGTGCACCTTATGTCATGCATTTGTCTGAGTGACGCTTGCATAGCTTTCCGTGACGAAGAGGATGATGTGCATCTTTTCTGATATTGTGCCTTTACAGGAGCAACAAAACTGTATGCATGAATAAATAGAAATTTAGAAATGGTAGTTTTGTGTGCAGTGAGGAAGCTTAAGGAGAAGATACGTCAATTTGTGGATAAGAAAGTTAAAGCATATCACAGGTTTTAGGGTGTTGAAAACAAAAATAGGGAAGTCCTGTTTCAGAGTCCTGCTGTTTGTTTAAGAGGAAACCCATTTGATAAGACTTGAGCCTGTGTGCTGTCTCTGTGATTTTAACTTAAAAAAAACACATTTCCCCCTACAAACGAACATATCTATTGGTTCTACTGTCTGTCTTTCATCCATTCAGTCTCTCTGAATGTGTAAAATGCAGTTAATGGGGTCAGATTAGATTAGGAGTCTTCTAAACGGTACTTTCAGAGTGACTTTCCATGAGTGAAATGAAGCCGAAGCTCACAGGACAGTGTTTAAATAGAACCGGTAATTTTCTGGTGTTTGCCTTGGACTCAAGTTGCTGCAATCTATAATATACAGAGTTCAGACCGGTGGTTTGGGGTGGAAGCGCTCACAATGATTTTATGGCATTTTCGCTGCCTTTAAAAAAAATTCTAGCATTGTAGCCCGAAGCTTCATGTTTTCTCACTGCTGGAGAAGATATTTAGCATATTTCAGCAGAGAAACTTTAACTTCCGTCGGGTTCCTCGGCCAAGAGAATCCTAAACAATCGAAAATCTCATTACAGCGAACGGAGGTAATCGCTAGAAATCTACCCGTGTAAGACAGTCTTTGTGTCATAACAAGAAGGAGTAGAAAAATATTGGATTTGGAGCCACTGTGCTTTGCAGGCTCGGGGGAGGAAATTCCATGTTTGTCATTGGCAGGTTGTGGAGGCGCTTGAGCCCAAGATGTAGCAGGTTGTGGGAAAAAGGTGCCTTCACAGCCTCTGCTACGGCGGCTTTTCCCTCTTTCATGTCCTCTTTCTTGTTAATGAGAATAGTGCAACTGAAAAATAACAGGGCTGACTTGGATGAGCATTTATGAACGGAAACTGTGGTTGTTTGATGGCGGAGGGGATCACCCTCAGGAGGGATCAACTCCTACAGCGCTACAAGAACTCTCTCCCTTCACTTGAGGCATCAGCAGTAAATTAACCTCATATTTTGGACAGGGCATCTTTGCATAATTAGATTTACGTGTTGCATTAATATGGGCAGAGCTTGCAGAGTATCCACACAGGCCTAAACTGTGCATTCCCCAGCAAGCCTCTGAGCTATAGCCAGCAACACGTAGCATCTGCCTGCCTTGTCCACGTGTTTCTACTTGTAAGTCTCTGAGCTTTTTCTCCTCCAAACCCAACAAAGCCAAACCCTCTCTCGGTTTCTCTCACTCTTTCCTATCTCTAACTGCCTGGAAGCCTTTCTTCCACCGTATTTAATGCCGCCGGGGGGCATTTATTTGTTTTTTTACTTCATTTTTTAAAGCTATAATGTCTCCTTTGACTTGCATTGTGCAAAAAGGGCCACTATTACTTGCTGTTTAACCATTGTTCCATGTGATTATGATGTTTGTTAATTATTTTCAATTATGGGTTTTCGTGCAGGATTTCATGCTTTGTTTAGGTAGAAGCCCGTTGCAGGCCCACCTGCTTCAGACAGATTACAGGGTGTGATGTGGAAAATTGTACAGTATCACAAATAAAATCCGTCACTGCACAGGATATCTTTAAATTCTAAATGGCTGTTTTCAACTGTACTACGGAACTGTAATACTGTTTATCTTTAAACATTTTTCAAAAATTTATGTGCTCATTGAGCAAACAATCAAAACAAACTTCTGACACTTTTGTTTTCATGTAGAATAACCTTTATCCAGGTAGCACGTTGGAGAAGTACTCAGCTTAAAATTATGTTTAGTAAAACACACCAAAAAATCTGCAAAGAGATTCTGAAATATTGCCTAATATAAGACAAACAACATACTGTAGGGGCAGTTTTAGTAGCTGTCAAGTCAATTAAACTTTATCC
>OMNN01084209.1:0-13861 GCA_900302755.1 Chromis chromis | reverse complement strand
GATCTGGCATAACATTATGACCACCTGCCTAATATTGTGTGGTCCAAAATGCTCTGAACCATTGGGCATGGACCAGAGGACCTCTCAGGGTGTCCTATGGGGTCTGGACCAGGACCAGGGCAGTGGATCCTTTGGGTACTCTGGCTTGTGCAGTGGGGCCTCTGTCAATCCAACTTGTTCCACTGCATCCTGTTGATGCTTGATCAGAATGGGGTCTAGGAAGTTTGGAGGTCAAATCAACATTGTGGGCCATTGTCATGTTCCTCAAGATGTTCCTGATTGTGTCATGGATGCCTAAATCCAAGGTTTTCCAGCAGAACACCACATAGTACCAATATGATGTTATTCACTTCACCTGTCAGTGGTCTTAATGTTGTGGCTGATCGGTGTACATCAGGAGTCAGTTGAAGTATATGAGGCATTTGATCAGAATGACCCACATGTGTGAACATTCAAATTGTAATGATTGGTTGGTGGACTTGGAGGTGTGTATGTCGCATTTTGGTTGGAACAATTTCTGCTCGACTATCTCTGATTTGTCTGAAATCTTTATAGGATAAAACGTGGATATTTAAACTGGTATCTAATAATAGTAATATAATAATTCTTTATTTGTATAGCACCTTTAAAAACACAGTTTACAAAGTGCTTTGACAGGCAGGGCAGCAGGCAAATGTCATTTTAAAAAGTAACAAACAATAAAAGATGAATAAAAGCAATAAAAACAAAGAAAATATATAAAAGACATAATAGAAAAGATCTAAAACAGACATAGAAAGACAACATCATGCAAAAGCAAGCCTATAAAAGTGTGTTTTGAGAAGTGATTTAAAAGAAGATACTGAATCTGCCTTATCTCCTGTTTTAGCTTCATGTATCAAATGCTTTCCAAGATTTTTTCTAAATTGCCTGTCACTCACTTTCAGCATTTTTCACACATTGAAATTCAAGGTTACATTTGGATGACAATATATTAGAAACTATTACAGATAAAAGCCTGAAAATTTCAGTAATTTCTCATTGGTTAAGAATCCTAAATATTGGATAAGTAGATGAAATAGTCTCTGATTAGGGGTGAGCTGAATTAAAAAAATTGGAGCCATCATGAAAAGTCAAAAAATGATCATGCCAAAGTCAACTGGTGATATTTTCAGCTCAAAGTGGGTCGTTGTTGAGAAAGTGTTTGATATATCACACTAAAATTTCCACAGATACCATTTTAAATATCCATAGTTATTTGAAATGGTATAGGGGGCAGTGGTGGCCTAGTGGTTTGTGAAGCAAACTTGTAACCGGTGGGTCGCTGGTTCCAGTCCCCGAACTGTCAAGAGGTTGAGGTGGGAAAGTGAGAGTGACCGCTTGTCCCAGTTACCACCACTGTGGGCCCTTGAGCAAGGCCCTTAACCCCTGACTGCTCCCCGGGCGCTGCACCGCGGCAGCCCACGTTAACTTTAAATAGGATGGGTCAAATGCAGAGAAGGGGATCAACAAAGGTTAGATTATTATTATTTATTAGTTTATGATGAAAGAGTTTCAAGCAAATCAGAGATGGTTCTGCAGAAAGCCTCTGATGATCTGAGACAGAATAACCCACATGTGATTAACAATTTGCATTTTCATTTTTCATTGGTTGTAGTGGTACACCATAACTTAGAAGGTCTGTCTGCATTATTTCTGGTGCCCCCCTAAAAAGTATCATGGTCCAAACAATATAAAAAGTTAGTCTGGTTCCCTGGTGAGGAAAGTAAAGCCAGGGAAACGTGAATGGAATCCATGCAGATCATTTCCCTCAGTAAAATAAATGCAACTGTTTATTCTGATATCGATTTCATGTCAAATCGTCCAGCTGAGCTCAAAACTGACCTTTTTCCTCTGGCTTTTGGCAAGAGAGTGTTTATGATGGTAATGATTGGTGTTATTTGTCATTATTGTTTTCCCTTTTCCTTCATGTTAGTTTGAAATCATTATTTTTTCCGTTTCTTACATGTAAATTGTTTGCCTATTATTATCCCGTAATGTGTGTTTGTATCAGTGTTTTCATTAATCAGCACACTTTATGAGCCTTATAACTGCATTATACTGTATGAAAGGCACTATATAAACCTTTTATTTGATTTACTGGTTGAGGATGAAACCAGTTTCCTGTAGTCTATGGAAATCGCTCCGCAGGAGAAAGCTTCGTTAATAAACCTCAAGCGATGTCAGTCGTTTTGCTTGAGGGATCCCAGCTCTTTGAAATCCCAAGAAAACGATAGGCAGACTGAGGTGCAGCGTTTTGACAGGCAGACAGGGGTCTAGTGAGACCTCAAATATTTGGCCAAGAGCCCTCCGAGGCTCGCCTTTCCCCTGCCAATTTAACAGGCCTAGGTTAAAGGAGACTACGTGGCATCAAGAAAAATCAGCAAATCAGCTCGAGCCTTGGTGCTCTCCGGTGTCGGCACCCTCAATCTGGAAACGGCACAAAATAAGGGGCCCGATCTGTTTTCATTTAATCAGCGGTCTGCTTTGATTAGAGCCATCATGACTAAATTGGCATTGTAAAGATTAGACAGGTATAGTGCAGCTGCTGAGAGGTTTTTGGCAGACTTTTTTCCCCCCCTTCTCCTTTTTCTCATCATTTTTGTGCAGAACCACTGTGCAGCCGGTGAAGTGGAGTATATCACACTGTGGGATCTACTTTGGTTCCCTGGCTCATCTTTAATCATGATTATGCCAGCCTGAAGATAGCAATAAGAGGAGAGTGAAGGCGTACTCCAAGACAGCTTTAATGTTTAAAGGAGATTTTTTATTTTTTTTGTATAATGTGAATCATCGCTCCGTTCAGGTGCGGGTATAGTCACACACTGAATATGTGAGTGTAATCCTTTTCCAGAGCTGTATGATTCACAGCAGACACAGTGGGACACCATAAAAGCTACCATTACCTAGTATGAGTTGCAAAGAGTTCACGAATAGAGAGGATAATAGTTGTTGTTGTAATTGTGGAGGAATTTGTGTGTATAAAGGCTCTGACTAAATCCCTTACAGCTGTTTTACCTGTGTGCATGGACGCATTAGGGGTAGTGTATACACAGTGAGGTCAAAAGGATTGTAATATATGAAGGAAAATATTCATCCAGCAGTAACATTCCTCATTTGTAGTCTTTAAAATGTTGGTAAATAATGACCATCATAATTGTTTTTTTAATAGCCAGTGTCTTGAAATATCAAAACCCCAAAAATAATTGGTTTATGATCGCAAACATCAAATACAAATAAGAAAGTAACTGGGAAAATATGGGCCTTTTTTCATTGATGAATGACTTTAAATATGAATCTTCTTTCCTCAGTGCCTGCAGCTAAAGGTGATCTGCTCACAGAAATGTGAAATTCTGATTCGGTTTCTGATTCTCATCGTAAATAATCATAAGAAAAATCTAATAAATCTTATAAGTCACATTTCATCATACCTTAACCCATTAAGTCCTAGTGCGTCATCTGTGACACTTTTGGGCAAGCGCACTTTGGAATACCGTAAATATGTCACCGTTTGTGCTATCGGAACAAAATCCAACAGTTTCTGAAAGCTGAGGCGTTGCGCTTTACAGCCAATATGGTGTCATTACGGTAATTTTATTTGCTCTCCCCCCAGGAATCCACTGGATGAAATTACCGTAAAATTACCGTAATGACACTATATTGGCTGTAAAGCGCAACGACATGTTCATTACGGTCATTACCGTAATTTCATCTGTGCCCCCTGAGGAATCCGCTGGATGAAATTACCGTAAAATTACCGTAATGACACTATATTGGCGTTACGCTTTACAGCCAATATAGTGTCATTACGGTAATTTTATTTGTTCATTCGTGCCCTGAATGAAACTGAAAAATTACCGTAATGACACTATATTGGCTGTAAACCGCAACGAAAAAATGGGCACCAGCACTCACAGGACATTTTCTTACCTTTTTCTAATCAAAATAAGAAAAAAAAGACCAGGCGGACATTTTGAGGCTCAGGTCTTAAAGGGTTAAAATCCATGAAATTTGAAAAATAATGTACTAAAATGTATGTCATCATCATGTCAAGATGTAGAGAGCTCCTTGAATCTCTCTAAATGATTTGAAATACGTCATTCTGCTGTAAGGGCAAATGATTAAACAGCTGTCCAGGACAAACCCCAGCAAATGTTTGGTGCAAAAAGAAGAAGAAACAAGTACCTCAAGATTTCACTTTGTGCATGTGTTTACATTCAGAAAGAAATTCTGATGCCTGCCAGGAAAAGCCTTTGGTGTGGTGGTGCAGATGTTGTGGTTTGGGTTTGCGTCGCTGCCTCTGAGACTGGACAGCGTGCAGTCATTCAGTCAACTATGAAGTCTGCATCACCAAGAGTGCCTAAAAATAGTGTGAAGCCATTTGTTTTTTTGTGGTTCCTAGGCGCCGTGCAGAGTGACAGTCTGTTGCAGTAGCTCCCGTTTTTATGTTGCACTCGTTGTACATGTTGCGCGTTTACAGTGTTTACAGGACTTTAATTTCCACATTCATTGTGTATTTTAATTGTTAGCATTTGACACTTTAAAGTTAATTTTTCATCATAGAATGTTTTTCTATTTTCTTATTTATTATTACCAGCGGAAGTTATGTTTTATCTGTCTGTTTGTTTGTTAGCAAGATAGCTTGAAAAGTTCTGAATGTATTTTAATGAAAATTTCAGGAAATGTTGATAATGGGAAGGAACAGATGATTAGGGTTAGGGTTAGAAAATGCCACTTGTGGAAATCACATTATGGGTGGAAATGAGCTGTTACCAGCCTGAGCCTGCTCCTCTAAGCGCGGTGGCTTATGGGTAATGTTGTCCCGCCCGGCACTCATGCTGTACTTTTTCACCGTGTCTGTGACAAATAAACGGATCCAGTTCCAAGGTTTACTGCCTTATAGCGGCCCAGGCGGTTTGTTACCAGCACAAAAGGAGCTAACACAGTAGTGTCGTTTACTGAGGTATAGGCTGAGAAGGTAACAGCTGCTTGGCGAAGGTCTGCACTCTACGACTGCTTTTCTAATTTGTATTGTGGCAGTGGTCACGTTACTCTTTCTGCTTGCTACTGTAACGACAGATTTCCCTTTGGGGGATCAATAAGGTATTTCTATTCTATTCTATCTATTCTATTCTGAAAGATAAAATCGAACCAGACATGGATAATGATCTTCTACACATCAGCTAATCTACTGAGAAATGGTTGAAAAGGAAGAAATGGAGGGTTATGGAATGACCTAAATGAAGAATGAGATTTGAATACTATTGAAATGTTGGAGGGAGGTAGTACATGCATAAAACCCCCAAACATCTGACAGCAATTGGAGAAAGTTTTGCAGGAAAGAGTGGTGAAAAATGGAAAAGGCGTACAGGAAGTTATTTCTGCTGCAGGGAGTCAATGCCAGCTTATGTATTTAGTTTTCCCACAGAAAAATCTATTGTTATATTTGTTGGAAAGCAAATTTACCTTTCTTGGAGTTCTCCTTACACTAGAGGCAGTTTTTCAGCGAGAGTCTAATGGTTCCTTTTCTAAATACGTCAAAAAAGCCAACAGTTTTTTTATATATATGTATGATGAGGCTTGTTTAAAACTGCCAATATGAGAGTTAAGAAGTGGCATACTGATACTGATACTCCATACTGACGCACAGCTGCAAACATCCTGCTGTGAAATGGAAAAATCTCCCAGAGAGACACGCTTGATCTGTCAGAAAAATATTGGGACTTCAGTAAACAGATCAGACCTCAAGAGCTGTGTTGAAGCTCAGGATTCAGCCGTTTATCAGATGATTTAACTGCAGCTGATAAACTGTGACTCTGTGTTTGACCGCTCACCTGTGGAAAAGTTCACAGCGTCATTAGATCCCGACAGATCCTGTTTCCGTGTCTGGGATAAATTACAGTTATAGGCTGAATGATTAATGAAGTGTTGTGTTGTGTTGTGCGTAAATGTTCGCACCTTTCAAGACTCCTACAAACAGCTGGAAGCAACAAACTAAATTTCAGCTCCTGTTGATGTTTTGAGGTCTGTGTGTTCAATAAGTGAGTCTGTTGTGCTCTTATAGATGTTAATGGACGGGGTGGCACATGAAAACCAAAAGCCAGAACTTGAGTTTTAGGATTTCTATTGTGCTGTTGAAGTATTTCCTGCAACATCTTTTATTAAAATGAAGCACCAAACTTCACCTATGGGCAAAAGATCCAAAATGTATTCATGACTTCAACACTGGAAATTCCACAAGATGATAACTAGTGATAATAAAATCTCCCTAATAAAAAACCCCAGATATGTCAAGAACCATATTCTGGCATTAGTAAAAAGATCAGGGAGTAAAATAGTGTCTATCTGAGATAAAGGTCAGGATTCAGCTGTGTAACTGATGGTTTAACTGCAGCTGATAAACTGTGACTCTGCGTTCGACCGCTCACCTGTCAGAGGTGAGGAAAATTTCCACAGTGTCATTAGATCCCGATAGATCCTGTTTCCATGTCTGGGATACTTTACAGTTACAGGATAAATCATTAATAGAGCTACGGCTGTGTTGTTTTGTGTTGTGTGTGAATGTTCACACCTCTCGCCCTCTTTGACGATGCTCATGTGGATCCTGCTGCTGTTAGATGCTGCAGGTGTTTAATAAACTGAGAGGAAAGACTCCTACAAACAGCTGGACGCAACTAAACTAAACCTCAGTTCCTGGTGATGTTTTGAGGTCTGCATGTTCATCAACAGCATTTAACGCAAACTGTGTCTTTTACACTCTCTTAGATATGTATGGACAGACTGCACAGACTCATCTAATGCTACTTTTGCTTTCACTCTGACACCGTAGTTGGTTCACCTTAAAGCTGCCTCTGAGTAGTGCAACCTGAAGGTGTTGACAGGGAATGTCAAGAAACAGTCACTCTGGTAAAAGGCAAAGAGTGTCACTGTGACATAGAGGTTGTGTAGGGAGGTCAGCTCACTGAGCATATTGGGGCGTGGAGATATGTGTCCAGCTGACTCTATAACCAGCTAATACCCATGAATGACACAGGCGGGAATCAGTGTTTTACAGGTAGCTTAAGCAAAACTTGTTTCTAAACTGAGCTTTTCAGGACTGAATGTGAAATTCTGGGCTGTAGTCTGTTCGCGTTGTCGCTGTCACCTCATGTGATGATACAGATATGATGATATCCAATCTGTGTAAACAGCAAAACAAGTTTAAAGAGTTTAACCATGCAAGATGTTACTCAACGCTTTTTGTCATTGTTTGAAATCATTTTAGTCAAATAGAAATAGCTTTTTTGTTACACATAGTTTACTCTGTGTCATAACTGAGCAACAAACATGCAGTACAGTGAGTGTGCATGCCAACATTTATTGATCAACACTAAGAGTCGACAACTAGCGGTTCCATGAGGCTCTACTTAGACGCACCACTGATTTGAGCTTAATGCTAACATCCTTACCAAAAAAATGCTCATTTTAAGCTGGTGTAATGTTTACCACATTCACCATCTCCCTGTGTTAGCATGCTAACATTAGCACTAAGCACAGAAAGCATGAACGTGAGCCATGCTGCATGCTGCTTATAGTGTATTTCATTGCCGGCTATGGGAAACCTATATTTCTCACTTGTACATTTTCTCCAAGGTGGACTGTCTGAGAAATTCCTCTTCAATAGGAGCTCATTTAATAGGGTTTCTATAGAACACAATAAATCCATGAATCGTTGGTTATTGAGCTGCTGGCGATTGTTGTTAATTGAAAATATGGCCACAAAGCTATCCCTTCAGAATCGACTGTTGATGTTTAAAAAAATTGGAAGAAAGGTAAGTAATCAGGAGGCATCCGAGAGCATTGTCACTGGCAGAACGCCACCCCGTCTCTCCCCGAGCCGAGGCCCCGAGGTGCCATAATACCTCGGTAAGTCTATATATCATCAATTATGTAGCAGTTACAAACAAACAGGTGATGAACTGAGGGAGTGGAAGAGGCGAGGATGGGGAGCTGAAGGGAAAGGATCTAATTAAATGTCCCTCGGCTTCTCCAGTCTGTTAGCCGCTACACTGGTGTTCCAGTCTGTGTGTTGAGCTTATTAAATTCACATCAGTTAAGTGCTGTTTTTAGACTGGTGTGCACAGTAATAACCCAAACAGTCCTTATAATAGAAGCCTAAACACTATAAACACAGAACAACCCAACAAAGGAGATAAATAAATACAGCATGTGGAAGTGTTATGAAGCTTAAATTTGCACTTTAAAAAAATTGCACTTGTAATCTCGTCATTTTTTGATCACTTAATGATGTATTTTGTAATGTACAATCAAAATACGTGGTTTCGGTTACAGTCCCTTCCCTCATCTCTTCGACAGCTTCTTTGTTGCATGTATTTTTGTGCTCCTCCAGGTAATTGACCGACTGAAAGTGGCACCGCAGTGAAATTTTCAGTGCAATTACGATGACACTTGAGCTGCAACAGAGGGGGTTTAGCTGTCGCAAAAAATGTCAGATTTTGGTGTCGGTCTCGGAATATGGGAGAGGGCATGAATCTTTCTAGACTGCCTGTTTTTTTATTTATTTTTTTATTTTACCAAGGTATCACCAAAAATTTCAATAGTTACAGAGGGCGAACTCCAGGAGAAGAAACAGACAGACCACACTTTGGTGTCAACCCTCTCAGAGTCAAATACAAAGTCCTCTTCAACATATTATTTTGCACCAAGCATCAGCAATTTCTTGGTTGACTTTTATTCTTGAGTTTAATCACTTTACAATGATTAATCCAAAAGCTGTTCTCCAAAACAATTTACCAAAGAATAAATATGAATGGATTACAGTTAGATTAGGTTAGATTTTCACAATAAAATGTACTACATTTGAGTTAACTAGTGGCTCAGTCAAGAATAATTTTAAAGATGTGAACTTTTATTGTATCTTGCTGCTCTTTTAAGTGCAGAAATTTCTTTTTATTAAAGCAAATGTGTGACTTGAGTATCCCAGGTCATTGGCAGCGCTATGAAGTAATGCAAAAGGATTAGAAATGCATAGATGAATAAGCATTGCCTTCATCAGTGGCCAAGAAAATCACAATACAAAGCACTGACACAACTAGATTTGATAGTGATATATGTAAAACATGCACAGAGCAACGCAGCAATGCTCAGATGTAGGTAAATGTTAACCTACTTACATAAATCTCGAGTCCCAGCCCAGTTTTTAAAGTGTATCCACATGTATAATTCATCCCCTTCCACCAGTTTTACAGTAGCCCAAAGGAAAGTCCCCCCCTGCCACTCAGTCACACCTCATCCATCTATATCTCTCTTTAAACATGCATGATATAATTTGTACCGCACCTCTATGATGATAAGCGATCTCAGCTCTCCCAGGGTTATCTCTTAGAGCTTCATTTACACCGTCTCCCAACAACTGGGCCACAGACTGTGTGGTGCACATTAATGACCCGATGGCACACCAGCCTCCATTCGTTCTCCAAGAGACCCTTTTCTTACAGGCGCTGTAGTTTCATCACATGAACGGCTCCCAGGAGAGGCATTTTCTGGCCTGTTATTGGATGGAAGCCGGAGAGTGGCTATTAGTTTGGAGTGATTTTAATCATTTTGCTCTATTTTACAGTACGGAGACTACGACCCTGATGTTCATAAACCTGGCTTCTTTGCTGGGAAGAGTCTGCTTCCGAAGAGAGTGAGCGGCAACCGTCATTCATGAGTGAAGATGCTGACATATTTGTCGTATTATCATGGCCTACATGTGCATTTACTTTGTACTGTACGCATTTATGGATATTTATGTCTGTCTGTCTCCATTTCAGTTCATTAACTTGTATATACTGACTACAGCGATGTGGGAAGAGAAGATCACAGCGTGTTATGCACAGCACAGGGGCAAGACGAGGTAAAATATGCTGCACTGAACTGGACTGCCGTGAAGTTTCACAGTCATCAGCACACTTTCAGCTTTGAGTTCACGTAGGATGTGCTTAAAACTTGGTTTCACAAGAAATGTTTAATGCAAAGCAGGAGTCTACTCTGGCATAAAGAGATGCATAAAAGTAGCTTTTCTCTCTTTTTTATAAGGAGCATTAATGGATCCATAGTATTTATTTCTAGACGAGGAAAATGCGTCAACACCAAGCTGCACAACTCACCACAGCTCAGCGTATTTCATTGTACTGTGTATTCACAAGAATCTAAACGAATGTGGCTGTTTTGGAGAAAATGTTGCTCTGTTAAAATGTCATTGCTGTAATGGCTTTAGTAAACCTAAAATGACATGAGGATAAAAAAAATCAGTTACTGTGCTCTTGCACTTTACTCCACTAAACTGAAGTAAGCTGAAAATGGATAGGGAGCAAGTGTGAGGGCTGTGGAGTGTCTTAAAACTCCGTGGGTGGAGGATTTTGGGATGGCGAGCGAGTTCTAAAAGCCAGAAACCTCAGCACTTGGAAAAGTAATAGATGAGTCACCGGTGCTGATCAATAACCCTTTCAACCCCAGCAGTGGGGGGGCAGCTGGTGGTCCTACTGCTTTAGCATTCTAGTTGTTTTGGAAGTGATGCAGTATAGTGTGGGCAAAGGGAGGGAGGTCATCGCTCAACCGACTATTGGATGGATTGCTCTGAAGTTTGGTACAGACATTCATATTATCATCAAGTTGAATACCTTTGGAGAACCCATAACTTTTTTAACGCCATTATCAAGTCACATTCTTAATTTGCCCAATATGCTGGCTAACAAGCAAATATCTGAAAAGTAATGACACCAGTGTACGTGGTATGGCCATACCGCCGTGTGGATGCCCGATCCCGTCAGATCTCGGAAGCTAAGCGAGGTAGGGCCTGGTCAGTACCTGGATGAGAGACCGTGAGGGAACACCAGGAAGCCTGGGTGAATGCAGAGTGAGAGTGATGGTTGGTGGTGGTCGGAGGGGCTGATGGGGCAGATTTGCAGCCTGGCTTCCGTCAGTCTACCCCAGGGCAACATATGTAGTTTACCACCATCGAGTATGGAGTGAATGAATAATGCAATGTAAAGTGTCTTTGAGTGTCCAGAAAAGCGCTATATAAAACCAATGCATTATTATTATTATTATTATTACATAAGAATGGTGATTCCACAAACTTCTCACATGTTAGGTCCTCTCTAAATATAAGCAAAGGAGGAAAGTATAAAGAAACTAGAAAAGCACTCGGAGAGTGCAGACCTCCGCCAAGCAGCTCATGTCCACCCATTAGGGCTGGTCCAAATGACGAATATCCCAATATTTAGCTTGTGCAGGGGGTTGGGGGGTGGGGTGGTAGGGGTGGTGGTGGTGTAGGGTGCGGTGTGAGGTGCTAAAATCTAAAAATTGAGCCACAGCGATGGATGTTGCGGTCCAATTAATGACAAATATACTTTGGGGGGAGTGGGGGGAAGGAGGAGCACAAAAATTTAATCACTTGTTCCTTGGCCCATTATCAAGATTTCCTGAATATTTCATCAAAATCCGTTCATAACTTTTCAAGTTATCTTGCTGACAGACAGACACACAAACGAAGGTAAAAACATAACCTCCGCTTCGCGCTTGGCGGAGGTAATTAAATAGCCCAAAATTGCCTCCATTTTCAATAGTAGCACGGTTTTAGAATAGCAAGATAGCATAAAGCTGTAATATCCATCCCCAGATTACACCACACAGTAAAGGTTTATTTCATCAGTATTATGGTCGAAGTTCTCTTAGAACATGATTCAAAATGTATTAATAAAAAACAGACATCAGCACCACATCAAAGTGACTGATATGTGCATCTGTACGTTGTTTCATAAAGTGAAACTCGACTGCTTTCCGTGGCAGAAATCAAGTAGCTACCATTTATATTTCTTCTGATCTACTCCAAAGTCAGAATGTATTCGCTGTCCAACCTAGTTAAGATTTGTTTACTTGGCATCGTGCTCTCTCGCCTGTTTAAACTTTGATGAAGCTTAAATCTTCAATTTTCTCACCACCCATATCAAACGGGCAGTTATTGAAACTTTACACGCCAGTATGACCTGATTTTTCTTAAATCATCAAAGTATGCTAATGCTCCTTTTTTTTGCTGAGTTGACCCTGAAATCACAACAGATCTGCCAACAACGCCGCGGAACAGAGAGGAGGAAGAGAAGAGTTTGTTTTCTAGTATTTAGAGTCTTGAAGGAATGCAGAGTCTTGTTTTTTTCATCAAGCATGACCTCTAAAGCCTGTTAGGGAATTATAGTTGTGTTTCGTGTCACTACAGTGTGTTTTCACCCTCACAAGAGCTACGTGGCAGTTTTTATAGATCACACAACACGACAGATGCTACCCACAAAAGCAGAGGAAACCAGGTCTGATCTCCTTTTTCTCTCCACTTCTGCACCTCCTCCCACCCTTCCCTCCCTCTCTTCTCCATTCCCCCTTGGATCCCTCTCAATCTTTTTCTCCCTCTGTCTTTGAACCAGGGAGGAAGCTGAGATGGAGTATTTAAAAATAGCTCAGGACCTGGACATGTATGGTGTCAATTACTTTTTAATCAGGGTGAGTCAATGCTGCTTGGCTATATCTTGACAAAGTAAGGCAATATAAGAGATTAGGAGGTGTGGCAGTTTCACCATGTCATGAAATGGAGGGGGGTGGATAGCAGTCTGACTCTACTGCTCATCTCTTAGTTCAGTTCACTATTAGAATTTTCAGCTATTTGGTATTGGACTTTTCCCAGCAAGACATTATAGAAACAAATGTGCAACAACTCTTAACAAACAGAAATGTACCTGGGGTGGCTCTGGCATTGATCAATGTGTTCTCTAAAAGGCTGAGGCATTTCAGAAAACCACCAAAAAGTCAAGCTCAGCTTAAGTAATTCACTGTAGCATTACCTTGCAAGTCAACAAGCACAGGCTGCATATACACCCCACAACTGGCATTGTTCAGCTCTCTTCTAACAAATAGTTTCAGCAGCTACTGCAAAGCCACCTCTGTCAAGTGTAGGTACAAATGAGTGTCGGCTGGAAGGTGGTTGCTTCTGTTTCATGACAATTGGGTAGCAGAATAGCCTTGCTTACTCTGCTGATGTTTTTCCCTTAGAATATGAAGGGACACGATCTTCTTCTGGGATTGCACGCACTGGGTCTGCACATCTACAAGCCAGGCAACAAGCTGACACCAGAGGTGACCTTCATCTGGGATGAGATGCATCATATTTCATACCAGTGGAGCACGGTGCGAGAATCTGCTGTTGAAGTTTGTGATAAAGATCGGTGGGACAGCAGTAAGATTACTGAAGATATATATATACAATTGCAAGAAAAAGTATGTGAACCCTTTTGGAATTTCATGGTGTCCTGCCATAGACACCCTGCTTGTTCAATGTTTTACGTATGTAGACTCATGAACACAGATGTTAGCCAGTTCCAATGACGCCTTCAAATCTTTGGCTGCCACTCAGGGTTGTTTCTTTACCTCATTGATGAGTCTTCGTTGTGCTCTTGGGGTCATTTTGACTGGGTGCCCACTTCTTGGTAGAGTAGCTACAGTCCCAAAGAGTCTCCATTTGTAGATCGTTTGCCTAACTGTAGACTGGTGAGTTTCTAGTCTTTGAAATCACTTTGTAACCCTTTCCAGCTTTATGTAAATCAACAATTCTTGATCGTAGATCCTCTGAAAGCTCTTTTTGGTGAGGCAAGGCTCACATCAGCGTATTTTTCTTGTGCAGAGCAAATTAAAAAAGTTTGAGTGGTTTTTATCAGTCAAAGTAGCTCTAGTCCACACCTCCAAACTCATGTTCTTAACAGGACTCCAGGTATGCTAACACCTGACTACAATTAGTTTTTTTTTAGGTCATTAA
>OMNN01084208.1:19284-46160 GCA_900302755.1 Chromis chromis | reverse complement strand
AAAGTGAAACTGAGCCATTTGTATGTTACATGACCTTTTCCTGAGTGAGAGTTCTGCTCAGTGTTACTGCTGCGCACAGAGGTTTGGAGCTGAGCAGTAAATGTTCATAAGCATTAGTGACAAAATTTAAATAAAAGTCCCTCTGACTGATTTGTTAGTATACAATGATCAGGCCTAACATTATGACCACCTGCCTAATATTGTGTTGGTCCCCCTTATGTGGTCAAAAATGCTCTGAACCATTGGACATGGACAAGAGGACCTCTCAGGGTGTCCTGTGGGGTCTGACACCAGGACGTTGACAGTGGATCTTTTGGGTACTCTGGGTTATGCAGTGGGGCCTCTGTTAATCAAACTTGTTCCACTGCATCCTGTTGATGCTTGATCAGAATGGGGTCTAGGAAGTTTGGAGGTCAAATCAACATCTTGGGCCATTGTCATGTTCCTCAAGATGTTCCTGATTGTTTGATGTTTTTGCCATGTGGTGGGGTGCATTTTCCTGCAGGGGTAGGCCAGTGACATTTGGGATTGCCATTTGCATGATGGAGTGTGCTTGTTCTGGGACAATGTTTATTTGGGTGTCTAAGTCTCATCAACACGGATGCCAGAATGCAAGGTTTTCCAGCAGAACACCACATAGTACCAATATGATCAATGTTATTCACTTCACCTGTCAGTGGTCATAATGTTGTGGCTGATCGGTATATATACATAATAATGTGAATTTTATAGACATGTGCTTGTAGCTGTTTCAATGAGAAATGGTAGAGTTTCTGTAAAAAACAAAATCAAGAGTGCATTTCCACAACCTTAAAAATAGTTGTTTTTTTTGTTCTTTGTTTTAATAAAGGTCCTTCGGCGGCTGCTGGACTCGGTGGAGTTCCTGGAGGAGATGAGCGGTCCGGGGGAGCTGGCGCTGGGCGGAGCAGAGAGAGTCCTGCTGAGGGAGCTCACTGATACTCTGGAGCCCTTCACCGAGGCCTGGGATATGGTTCATGGAGACAAACAGGCAGACCTCCAGACAGACAGACACGTGTCCATCAGCTTGGCTCTGCCTTGTGTCCTGGGCCTCCGGAAGCACCTCTCCGAGACGTCAACCCCCCACTGCCCCTCCCTCCTGGTGGGCCTCAGCCAGGCTGTGGAGCGACTGCTGTCCCCGATCCTGGAGAACCCCCTCTACATCACTGTCACCACCTTGGACCCTCAGTTCAAGCTTACTTGGAGCAGCAACCCTGACTGGCACAGACAAGTTCTCGTAGAGGAGTTGTCCAAACATTCCACAGCCTCCAGCCCCGTAGACCTCAACACTGACCTTCATCCTCAGTCCCAGACTCCTCCTGCCCCGGCTCCATCACCAGTCTCCTCACTTTCTCGGCCCTGCAAGCTGTTCTCTTTCATCAAGCAGAGACCCACGACACAGGCTAAGAGCCTAGAGCAGGAGTTGGCCGTCTACCTTCGTGAGGAACCTACAGATGAGGAGGCTTTGCATTACTGGCGGCGTAAAGCTATTGACTTTCCTCTGCTTGCCCAGGTGGCCAAAAGAGCGTTTACCATACCTGCATGTGGCACTGTGGTGGACAGCATTTTCACTACAGCAGGGCGCTACCTGCTGCCAGAGAGAGGCTGTGTCTTACCAAAGAACCTGGAGACGCTCATCTACCTCAAAGCTAACTACAGATTATTATGGACTTAAGAGCTTCTTTTACCTAAATAGCAACTAAAGGCTTTATACCTGCAGTAAAGTTTCTTCTTGGATACTAACCTCTATTCCTCTTTAAGGAAAATGACCTAGCAACATAACATAGTTGTCATACTGCACATAATTTGATATGAGACGGACTGAATTAGCCAGAGATGGGTTTTCCAGACTACAGTATGTGCAGATTACTGTCTGCTTACCATGTAGCCTGCATACAGACTAGTATACCACATGCTTTGCACCGAGGGGGCTTCAACGAGATCAATACTAAAGCATTTACTTTGACGTTATTTTGCCTGATCAGGGTCTCCAGATAACCACCAAGCCCCTGCTCTCTGCTTTCCTAACCCAAAAGACAGTTTTCTGTCTGTGTCAAACCACCAATAAGCAAATGGGCAGTAATTGCATACTGTAGCATCAGATTTATTTTCACTGATATACAATGACCATAGAGATTGATTCATTTGATGTTGTTTTTGAAGGAAGGTATCAACTGCTAAACAGTATGTTAGTGTATCATCCACTTATTGATTTTCTCTCTGTATGATGTGTGCCTCATCACTGGGACATCATAATAAATGAGTTCCTAACACAGAGGTGTGTGCAATTTGCAGATGCAGGTGCACTCGTGTTATACACATTTTTCTAAGCTGAAATCTGCTTCATATATCTTATTTTTGACTCTAGTTTATCTTGTACTCTGTCCGTCATTCAGAATTGAGGTCAATTCCATTTCATTTTTATTATCATTTTTTTTTCTTCTTTTTTTTCTCAATTTTACATCCAATTCTACTGCTGAACTTTGAGGAATGGAAATGGGTTTGACCCCGTGTCTGCCACAGGAAACTAGCAGAGAATGAGTGCTTGTGGAATAACAGAGACTCTGCTTTATCTGACCTCAGAGAAATATTATAAAACCATGTTGCTGGGCATCACTCTGAAGGAGATTGAAGCAGTGTGTTTGCCTTTATTCTGGGGACTCTCTCGCTCTGGGCTGGGCCAGTGGGGAGGCAGGGTAATTGCAGTAATTCCATTACAGTTAATTTTGAGTCAGCAGGCAGGCAGCAGTCACATCCTACACAGCCCTTTTTTACACAGCCAACTAGCCTCACAAAACCCTACAAGAACTGAGACTTAACTGGCAGAAACCAACACTGTGCAGCTACTGTAGCTTGTTCTCTAATGTTACATGAAAAGGCACAAAGTGCTTCAATGCATCGTTTAATGATCTGTGCTTAATAAGGAGTAAGCAGTCGGTTTGAAGATGATTACCTGTGAAGGAACTGGAATAGAGCAGAGTTTAAGGACTATCACAAGGCTTACATCTCTTTTTGTATCAACTGCAAAAATAGCTTTATCCCAGCGTAACTGTTTTTGTTGTTGTTGAAAAGCACTTCAAGTGTATTAATCTGCGGGAGATACAATGAGATTTCCCTCATAGCTCATAATTATCAAAGATTGCTGTGATCTTAATGATTATCACCCTGGGATGCCTCTGTGGATTTAGATGTGTTGCTGGATATCTGCGTGGATGTGTCAGTGCATCCATCTCTGAAACACGTGTTTTGGGCTCATTCCATGGGTGTGTTGTTATTTGCGGGTGTATGTGGAGCAGCTTGAAGCATCTCTCCCTCCCTCCCCTCTGGCTGTGACAGCTCATCCATTTGAGTTAGACGACCAGGCTGGGATGCAGTCCTAGTGGTAATTGCCTCTGAAATGAATTACTTGGCAGAGAGTGAGACCGAGGGAGGGGAGGAAATTGTAATTGAACTGCCCCCTCCCTCCCGCCCTCTCCCTTATGCCTGAAGTTATTACATCTGCAGTGCAGAAAGCCATTTTCCATCCGCACACACATACACTCAAAAACACACACGCACACACTTATAAAACCAATTCCTCCCCTCCCCCACACAATGGCCTCAGCAGAGCACCACATTGATGTGGGGTGATTTCATAGATTGATTGTTCACGGGCACATGCACACCAGGCCACGCCGCACTCTTGAACTCTAATTCACAGCACAGAAACAAACACACACTCACACATGGAGTTTGCATTTGTTTGTGCCGCCCTGCTCCAAATATTCCCCTATTTGGGGTGCCCTTTAGCTGGCCTTCCTAATGCCTAATGGGCTGCAGGACATTGGAGTTGGCACAAACAAAAGTGTTCAGTGTCTAGCAAGCCCTGGTTACCCCATACACACAGACACACACACAGCCAAGCGCTGTTATTAATAACCTGCCTGTTGCTGGACTGCTGACAGTTAGAAAGCCTGATGGATTAAAGAGCTACCCCTCGTTATGTTTGGGGCTGCACATTTATACACAGAATATGTTATTTCTCTTTCTTAATTTGGCAACCGTATAAACCTTGGAAGAAATGTAAATCCGGTCTCACCCTGCCTTCATCATGCAACACACTGTCACTCAGTCTTGTGTTGTCCTTTGGGCCCTGAATAGCCAGGACATGGAAAGAGGGTGAGTGAGTTAAATGAGTCACCTACCCCCTGCCCTGGCCAGGCATGCACATGTTTTGACTCCAACCTTAGTACACAATAGGATCTATTTCTGTAGATGCACTAGGGTTATCAGTCCACTTATACCAACTCCCTCTCTCTCTCTCTCTCTCTCTCTCTCTCTCTCTCTCTCTCTCTCTCCCTCTCTCTTTTCCTCTCTATCTCACCCCTACTCTTTATCTAACGCTCTCACCCACTTTCACAAAATCATGGCCGACAGAAACAGCCGGTCTAGTGTTAAGAGGAAAGAGAAGAAGGTGGAAAACAAAACAAACGATGACAAGGACAAAGAAAAGGAAAAGGGGAAGGAGAAGACTGTGAAGAAGCCTGACAAACTTGTAAAGAAGCCGGAGAAGACCCCTGAGCAACCCAAGACGGATGAAGAGAAGAAGAATGGGCAAAGCGAAGGAGCGACAGGAGCAGAGGCGAACAATGGTGAAGAGAATGGAGAATTTCAGCCCATAGAACTGCCACCTTTTGAGATCGTCACAGGGTGGGTTAGTTTGAATACATGTGTCGCTCTAACCTGTTTTTGCTCTTTAACACGCCTACTTTTTGGTTATTTGAAACTCTGAAACTTTGTTTTCTATGATTCATAATGCCCAAACTGCATGTTCCATAGTAGGATACTACTGACTTGCACATGCCATCCTTACTAACCCAGTGGTAAGAATAGGGATGAGTCACAGGGTGAACACAGATGCTATATCACTCCACCTAGCATCTGTTCCCCCGTTTCTGTCCTTTGAGGCTGTTTGATATCACAGCTATAAGAGATCTATTTGTGTGATCCATCTGGAGCTTCATGTGCAATAAAACAACAGATTAATAAAGAAAGGCAGGTGGGGCTGTGTGCTTTGTGCTTTGTGCAGTGACCAAACCATACAGGGCCTTTCAGAGATCCTGGGATGATTTTGAAGCATATAATATTCACAGGAACATCAGTGGTGGCTTGTTAGTATACACTTTGTCACAATAGTGTACACTGATTGTTTTATTTAGTACTGTGTCGTAGATCGGTGTCAAATTTATCACAGAATAAGTGACTCATGATGTCAGTGTTGGGCAAGCAAGTGAATGCCTTTTCACCTGGATAGTCATCTCAGTCACCTTTCAAAGTGGCTCAGAAGTTACAGATTACTTGCACTGCTAATAAACACTTCAGGTTGATAGCTCCAACCCCAATGATGATGACAGTTGTGCAAGTTTTTTTTTTTTTTTGTGAAACACTTGCTTTTGAATTCACCTAACAGAAGACTTTCATATTAGATTTGTGAGAACTTTCACTCTAACTCTCCGCCAGGGAACAGATGAGTCCGTTCTACTTCAAGTTTCAGTTCAGGAATGTTGAGTACTCATCAGGGAGGAACAAAACCCTACTGTGCTTCAGAGTGGATACAGCAGGAGGCAGCACGGAGCCTCTGAAAGGTTATATGGAGGATGAACATGCCACAGCACATGCTGAAGAGGCCTTCTTTCAACAGGTATTGAACGCTCAGCTGTTTGTAGTGTGATGTTACACATATGTGAATCCCACAGGAGATCGGATTTCTAGCAGTTTCTAATGTAGTAATGTAAGTTTATTCTTCATTGGTTCTACATCAATCTCCACTTCCTCCCTTTTCTAGGTGCTCCCCAACTCCTCCCAAGAGTATGACGTCACATGGTATGTATCATCCAGTCCTTGTGTAGCTTGTGCAGCCAAACTGGCAAACATCCTCCAGCAGCGCAAAAAGGTCCGTCTCTGCATATTCTGCTCCCGTCTCTTTGAGTGGGAAGAGCCAGAGATAGTAGAAGGGCTTAAGGCTCTGGCGATGGCCGGCTGCAAACTGCGAATGATGAAGCCGTCTGATTTCGTGCATGTTTGGGAAACGTATGTGGAGAAGGAAGACCAGAGCTTTGCACCGTGGGAGGACTGTCAGGAGAACTACGACTACTATGTGGAGAAACTGGCTGATATCCTCAAGTAGATGTGAGTCAGGAAGTGTTGTATATGCAGTGTCCACAGCTCAATAACACATGTTTGTTTTAATGGTTGTCTTAGTAATAACTATTCTTCATGTGGATTTTGTCCCCTCTCTTGTTGCTGCTACAGGTGGACAAGATTTCCCCACAGACTGAACCACACATCAGTCTACTTGTGAAATTCCCACTGGCTGAATGCGTGTTTCTTGCAGTCACATGTGATGGTGCAGATATTAGTTTGAATGAACACTCATGGCTACATTTTATACTTTTATTTTGATAATTTCATAGGGAGAAACAAGATGCTTGCATTTCTAGATAAATATATCAAACAATATCCAACCGGTCACTTTGAAATCAGTACCACTCATTGCCAAACCATTTACAGCATTAAATAAGCTTTGGAGACGTTATATCTACTGACATCTGGTGTTTGTACAGAGAACTGAAAAACTGATGGAGGCTGAATACACCGATGAGCCACGATAATAAAACCACTGACAGCTGAAGGGAATAATATAGATCCTCTCGTTACAGTGCAGTGTATAACGGGTAAACCTTGGGTTCTGGCATTCATGTGGACGTTACTTTGACACACACCATCCACCTTAACATTGGCAATTGCACTCCATGAGGGAAACTGGCTCCCCCAGCGGGACAACTGCTCAGGTATGGCTCCAGAAACACTACAAAGAGCTAAAAGTCAAGATCGATCCCAACCTACAAAGGCAAACTGCTGCCAACATCCCAGTACCAGACACCACAGGACACCATTACAGGTCCATATCACAGCGAGTCAGAGCCTTTTTTCAGCACAAGGGGGACCTACATAATATCAGGCTGGTGATTTTATTGTTGTGGCTGATCGGGGGAAGGTCTCCTACAGATCACGACATATTTACAGTACATGCAGCAATTAAAAACTAACAGTGATTAATGATTATCACATGAATAATGTTTCATATTTAACAGTGCTGTTAATCCAAACAATGATGTGAATTAAAATATGTACAATTCCTGATCAGGTTTTTGTTGCCAAGTAATGTTGTGTAAGGAACAAAACTGTGCACAGCTGGATGTTAGCCAGCACAGAGTGTGATATCCCAACAACTATTGAATGGATTCCAATGAAACCGGTACCTGTGTATATACATATAAGAATAAGAATAAATCCTAAATTACACAATTTCTATCCAACACTGCAGACAAGCCAAAGTTTCCACTTGTCCACACATGTCTTACCAGGAAGCATTCTAAAATTATTGACCTTTTAAACAATATAAAATAAAATAATGATCCTCAGCTGTTGCTAATGTAAACAGGTGACAGACCATGTCGAGCTGAGCCGGACAAGCTTAGTCTTAGATGTGCAGTGATTGCCACGGTGGTGAGGATTGCACAGTATCAAGATAGTCTCTCTAGTCTCTAGTCTCTCTAGCCTGTGGTTTGTAATGACCATTAAAGCCTCACAGGGCTGTGCTGACTTGTTTATAGTTATCTGCAAAAATGATGCGACGACACCTTCAGTGACTCATTGCTGAAAGGAAACCAGCCCGCCGCCGTTTTCTGTTGTATCGTGGTTGTCACTCGTCACAGCTGAAGACATAAAGAGGAAAACATTTATGTCTGTGCTACAGAGAAGCGCTCATGAGAAAAGTGTATTTGTAATTTAACTTTAATACCTTTGTCCTCTGGCGAGGTTATTGGTAACGGTGTCGTTTCGCTGCTAATTGTGCCATTCTCATCTCCTTCTGTGGATCAGATTGTTTTTAACAAAGAAACCACAAAATAAGGAAACTGTTAGCATCTAATAAAGAAACAATCACACACCATTATAAAAAAAACTTCCCTGCCTACAGCCTGCTGCATGGTTTTTGTTGTATTCTGTGGTAATAAGTTTAATATATTTGAGTTCTGGACAAAACAAGACATTTAAAGGCCACACCTTTATTTCTGATAAACTGGCACGAATGGTTTTGCAATTTCTTGGAATATTATAGAACTCATAAATTGACCAAATACTCAGCAGATGAATCAATAATGATAATAATTGGTTATTATAATTAGTTTACAGACTTATTAGAAAGTCATTAATAAGTCATCTGTTTTAGTCATTTCTGGGTTATTTTTTTACCTTTAGAGGGTGCATTCAAATCTGCATCAGTGATGTACTCAACCAGTGGACAGGGTGCGTCTGCAGCAGGAAGAAGGAAGGAAATTGTCAAACCCAAGTTTACTGTCAGTCGGTAGTTTCACAAACTAATTTCAAAAATAGATCATGACTGAATCAGTAGTTTGGCTTGAACGGTAGCATATTTGCAAAGGGCAACCAAAAGCCAAGAGAGGTAGCGTCAGCATACCAGCACAGTCTTTTAGCTGAGCCATGGTGAGAAACAGGTTGGCCTCTTCTGGTTTGTCATCATCATCAACTATATGAGAAGAAAATATAGTAGGTCAGCACATTGTGTTTTTTTTGTGGTCCTTTTCAGATTAAATTACAGATAAAATGGGTGTGACATCTAAACTAGCTCCTGAGGGGAAAATCAGTTTTTTTTAGCTGCAAAATGCTTTACTACCTAGTTGCTACTTGTCTAGTTGTGTACACTGGGTCCCTGGAGTTTTTTTTTTTTCTGAAAATAGTTGCCTGCTGCAGCCGGTAAGACAAGGAACCAAAACTGATCTGGTTTCCAGATCAAGCCGAAGGAAGTTACAGATTTAGGTGAGCATTTACGTAGAACCCTTAACTATGAGTTTGTACATTGATATTTCATAACTACAATATGATGATATTAGTTATAGCCACTTTGATATTGCAGACTTTTTCGAATCAGTGCACTCAAAAAGTTAAAGCAATACCTGGTTTGCGGGTGAATCTAAGGATGATGCATCCGAGAAAGACTGCAATGATGCCAAAGAAGAGACAGCCAGAGATGGAAAGAAGCACCCTCCTCTTCAAAACTACATGTGAAAAATAAAAACAGAAATTAAAGCGAGACAGAACATTTGTCGAGCAAACACTCCGAGCTTCAACACCTCTTACTTACGGAGGTTTTTGGTCTTGAAAGAGTCACTGCTTTTGGAATATGATGGTCTCCCGGTGCGAATGCCCTTACAGGTGTACAGGCTCTGGTCTGGATCATTGTGAGGTGTGACTGAGTATCTCTCAGAGAGAGATGTGTTGATCAGCTGCCCCTCTTTGAACCTGTTTTAAAAATTATTTCCTTGAAGGTTTTGGATTGCTGTTGATTTTCATAAAAGTTTATCATTACCAGTATTACCATGTATAATTCCAATCCTTGTATTGGCTTTCCATCACCTCACATTTGAGCACCAAGCTATCGGTAGAGAAGACTTCAGACCATCCAGTTAACAGGGTTATAAAAGCCTTTGGGCGCTCTGCAACAAACACAATAACACCTCTGATAACACACATTAAGATAAGATATACTTTATGGTCCCCAAAGTGAAATTAGCATTGGACAGTAATTTTTAGAGCTCTGAAGAACTAAAGCACCATAATAAACACCAGAAGAATAAAAGGAGACATACCTTTAACGTCAAGCTTGCAAGCCTGACTCAGGTCTGAGTTGAAGACCATTTTCGTTCCTCTTTTGGCCTTGCATTCATATGATCCAGTGTTTGCCGTCACCACAGAATTGATGGTATAATTGATACCAGATATGCCAAGTTGATTGCCATCTTTGTACCACAGGAACTCCCATCCAGAGGAAACATTAATGTGACAGCTAAAGGAGACCGAATCTCCAGTATGCATCAAACTGTGCCCGGGATTCTGCAGCAGTGTAACTCTGGGTTTTGTATCTGAGGGTTGATAATAAAAAAAACAATGTCAAAAGTAAGTCACACTGCACAACCCAGCATGAGAAGAAGCTGATCTTGACTAATGTACGGTGCTTTAAATAGACATTTTCATATGCTGAAGTCTACCTTCCTCACCAGAATAAAAAATAATAATAATCCAAAAGAAGAAACGCCTTCTGTCTTTTTGCTTCAAGTAGTTATTTGCTTTCTTGCAGAGAGTTATGTGAAAACGATACAGTGCTCCTCTATCTTTATGAAGCTACAGCAAAGACAACAATATGAACACTTATCCAATCTTGTTTATTTGACCTGTAAAGAAACAAATACAGTGGTTTTACAGGGGGTTATGTATTGGCTGCCTAGAGATTTTGTTACCTTTGGAAGGAGGCAGGCAAATTAATTCCTTGCTCCAAATCTTCAAGACACCGTCTCTTTGCCATAGCTTCATATCAAACATGACAGATTGTTTAACTCTCAGCAAGAAAGCGAATAATGGTAACTTACAGAATGACAAACTTTTTTTTCTAATTACTATTTCTGTTTCTGCTTAGCGCAGCCCCTACTTGTCACTTTTTATTAAAATAAAAATGACAACTTGAAATGAAATTGGTTTCTCTAAAGAGCACTGTCAAAAATGAAGTAAAAAATAATCTCACCATAAACATCAAGGAATAGTTCAGAACTAGACCTGCTGTACACAGATCTGCTCTTCAGTTTTCCCGAACAGCTGTACTTTCCGCGGCGCAAGGCTGAAGCAGATCGGATAGTAAGAGTAGTTCTGTCCTCGCCAAAAGCCACAGTATTATCAGCCTGGACCTCCACTGTATCTTTGTACCATGTATATGTCCAGTCAGAGCTGGTAGGCATCTCACAACACAACTCAACACCCTCACCGGGGAACACATCCAACCACCGGCTTTCGTTCTTCAAAGATGGAACAGGGATTTCTAAAGAAACAGAGACACATGAACTATTCTACACGTCAATGCAACACACACCACAACACATCAATGCAAAGTGACTTTATTTGGCTCACCAAGTATGTTAAGAGTCCGTTCATCACTGCATTCTGTATTAAACTTAGTTCGGTCTCTTTTGGCCTTGCACTCATATTTCCCACTGTGCAATGAACTGGCATTAACAATTTGGAAACTGTGGCTGTTGTTACGTAGTGGTGCTCCATCTTTGAACCAGTAATAGTTCCAACCAGATGAGATTTCAACTTTGCATTCAAAGGACACTGACTCTCCAGTGTACAGCTTATCAGCAGCTGGCTGTTGAGTCATCGAGGGCTTCGGCTTTTTCTCTAAACAGATAAAACGTGAAATGTTTCGGCGTGGAATTTTGCACAAAAGAAACACATCTGCATGCCACAAATAAACATGTAGAGGAAATAGAAACTTACCTTCAACCTCAAGACGAATAGCCTGACTTAAATCAGTGGTGAAGGTGTCTGGTTCAGTGCCTCGTTTTGCTTGGCATGTGTATGATCCTCCACTTGTTGCTCCAACATGGCTAATTGGATATTTGTTTCCTGGAGCAACAAGTGGACTGCCATCTTTGTACCACAGGTATTCCCATCCAGAGGAGATGTTAATGTGACAGCTGAAGGAGACGGATTCTCCAGAAAACATCACCTTGTACTCAGGATCCTGCGTCAGTATGACAGCTGGTTTCTTATCTGAGGGAGTTTAAGATTAAGAAGGCCCTGTAAAATATACATACCCACAAAAAAATCCCCCAGCAGAGTATAAACCTAAACCCAAGAAAACCTTCTCTTATATTTTATAGATCCCCCATTAAATACGCATATATTTTGTTGTCAGTTAAAAAGATGAAACCTCACCATACACCGCTAGATTAATCGGAGAACTTGAGCTGCTGCTGACAGTCCTGTCCCGGAGGTGTCCCTTACACTCATACTGTCCTTTATGTTTACCCGAAGAAGCAGAGCTGATGGAAAAAGTTGCTCTATCTGAGTCAAAAGACACAGTATTATCAGCCTGGACCTCCACTGTATCTTTGTACCACGTATATGTCCAGCCTGAGCCCGTTTGCATCCCACATCTCAACTTCACACTCTCAGTGGGGAACACATCCGACCAACTGGTGTTTAAGCTCAAAGATGGAACAGGGATTTCTAAAAAAAAAAAAAAAAAAAGACACACACATTTTAAATATCTTATTTGTAGAGCTAAAACTAACGGTGATTTTTAGTCTGTAAAATGAGGTTAGTGATTTTTTCTAAACTTTGGTAACAAGTTTAGCTGTCTCACTTTTTTAGCTTTTATTGAAATGAAAATGAAGATGTTTTAGCTAAGAACTCCACCTTCATACAAACATACATACACTGCCCACTTGTGATGTGAGGCATCTCTCCGTGCTTTATGCTACACCACAACATCCTGCTTCAACAGAAAATGTATGAAATAACGGAAGCATGATGCTCTCATGACACTCTTTGACTGAATTTAAAACAGCTTTTGAGTTAGTTTTTTTATGGCAGCATGACAACACAAAAAGACAACTTCTCCTAAAAGAATGTACATACTTAGAACAAACACAGCAACAACATTACTGTTTTTTTACCTACCAATAACATCTTGTTGCTTTTTCTCACTACGGTTTGTTTCTGTTGTTTCACCTCTGGTGGCGCTACAAGAATAATTCCCTTTGTCAGAAAGACCAAGATAGATGCTGATGGTTTCGCTAGTGTCAGCCAACTCAGTTTCATCCTTGTACCACTTAAACGTCCAGCCAGAGGACACAGTAACTTTGCAAGTGAAGTTTACTGTTTCTCCAACATACATTGGGTTGAAACCATCCTTGCTCAGTGTTGGTGTCGGTATGTCATCTGAAAGAGACAGGCAGTTCACACCATATTATTTCTACACCACACTTTAAAGCTTGTGATGTAGCCATGTTATGAGATACACCTGTACAACATGCTGTAATCATATACAACTACTTTGCCTTAAAGTCTACTTTTTTGATGCAAATAATGTTGCCGTGGACTACGTACATTCAGGTGTGTTTTTAACTTTCAGCTACCTTCATTCACCTCCACCTTATGAACACATATTTGGATTTCCACATTTATGATATAGTCAACAAACTATGTTATTATGACCACTCAGATTATTTATAATTATATAAAAATTGGCATATTGAAATGAAGACATAATTACTGTATTTAAAGAAAATAAAAAGAAGTTTGACAGTGTGGAGCGATGAGAAGACTGACAATAATCTAACCTTTATTGATCCCCTTGGGGAAATTCCTTCTCTGCATTTGACCCATCCTATTCAACGTTAACCTTAACAATACATACTAGGAGCAGTGGGCTGCTGCCAGCGCCCGGGGAGCAGTCAGGGGTTAAGGGCCTTGCTCAAGGGCCCAACAGTGGCTGTAGTGGGGGTTCGATCCTCTGACCTTCTGATCAGTAGCCCAGGGACTTAGCCTATTGTGCCACCACTGCCCCTAAACAACATGCTCATGTTTTTCTATGCTGTAAATATGAAGATACCCAGCAGTCAGTTAGCTCAGAATAATGTCCAAAAACAGCCTTTCTGGCTCCTTCCAAAGGCAACAGAATCTCCCGCCCATCCTAACAACTCTGCAATGGCAAGACCTTTGTGTTATACTAAGCTAACCGACTGTTGCGTTGGCATACAGATATGAGAGTGGTATTATTCATCACTTTTAACTTTAGAAAGAGAAAAGTATAACCCTCAAAATGTTAAAATAACTTCTTCAAACCTGCAATAACTAATTTTATTTTGGCCACCTGAGAGCAGCAAACACCAGGTGTAAGCAGATCAATGACATATTAACGCGTTTTCATGTTAAAATGGTGAATTGGTGGAGTAATTCTCTAAAATAGTCCTTATGAGTGGCGTTCACACTGTCACATTCCCTTCACACTGGCATTTCTTTAATCATTATTCTAAAAAATATCAACTGTATCAACACTTTAAGAAGAGCTGAATTCATGCAAAGTAAATGTCATGCCACTGAAGATAAAAACATGAAAACTGACCATAAACGTTGACGTTAACGGTGTTGCTGAATCCAGAGTTGACGCCTCTAGATTCAAGGTGAGCTTTGCAGGTATAGTCTCCTTGATGTGCTTTAGCGACCGAGGTGATGTTGAGAATTGATAACTCTTCAACCAGGATCAGGTCTCCGTCCTCGTCGAGCTTCGTTTGATTTCTGTACCATGTGGGTGTCCAGCCAGGGCTGCTGACTTCACAGCGTAACTCCACTATCTCACCTTCAAACACATCTAACCAGGGACTGAGCAGGTTCAGAGTTGGTGTAGGTGGGTCTGAAAAAAGATGGATGTGAATGACCTGATTGTATTGCAGTGTGACCTAGATGGTGTCACAGTATATAGATTTGCTCACCAGAGACACGCAGAGTTGTATTTTCACTCGCCTCTGTGTAGAATTGGCCTTTGCCCCTCTTGGCTTGGCAGTGGTACTGTCCACTGTTAGAGTGAGCCATAGAAGCTATTGCATAAGTACTGCCATTAGCTGCTGGAATTTCTTGTTTATTATGGTACCACAGATATTCCCATCCAGTGGACACATCGACCGTGCATGTAAAGGTGATAGATTCTCCAGGGAACATCTCCTGATAGTTCGAACTTCGGCTCAGCTTGGGCTTGGGCTTGTTTGCTATTCAGAAAGAAAAAGGGAACATTTTAGTAATTCTATCTGGTACAGCAAAAATATATTCAATCAAATGTAACAAAACTTACCAGAAACTTTGAGTTCGAGTGAGTTACTCCTTTGACTCTTGACATTCTTTGTTTTGTGCTGACCTTCACAGGAGTAACTTCCCGAATGTGTTGCTGCCATGATCGTAAGCACCGATCCATCTCCAGGGAAAGACAAATATTGATCTGGATCTATCTTGTCTCCATTTCTGTACCAGTTGAAGGTCCAGTCGGAGCTGCCATCGACAGTACAATTAAACTCCACTTTTTCAGAGGGGAAGACATCCAACCATTCTGACCTTTGCTGCAGAATTGGCACAGGACGTTCTGAAAGTGTATTTAGAGAGTAAAAGAATGCGGTTCATGTGACATGATAAGAAGCACACCTTACTTCTACTCATGCAAAACACATACTTGCACATTCCACATTCATCTGTAGTAATGAAATTCTGTGGATACAAACCAGACAGTGAAAAGTGAAAAAGAATTTAAAAAAAAAAGAAAAAAAAAAGCTCATGATGATTTTACAGGTGGCATTTCTTGAATAGCAGCTTAAACACCTTTTAAAACCCTTTAAATGTTGAAAAAAGCTATGTGATCAATCTCACTTCAGATTTCTATGTAGAGCAAGGGATCGGCGCTTAAAATCTCACCAGCAGTTGTGATCTCAGACGGCAGAGTAGTGGTTAGAAGATTGTCTGTGGGAATGAGTGTGGCTGGTGAATGAGTGGAGAGAAGGGGGAACAAAATTTAGATCGGAACAGTCAGGATTTTGCACATTTGAGGTGGAGACAAAAACATGATAAAACAAAAAGAATTAAATTAGAATTTTTTTCATACATCTCTGAAATTTATAGACAAAATAATCATCAGTGAAAGCTCTAAATGAATGACCAATTATGAAACACTCTGTTGTGTTGAAACCTAATTGAATAAACAAACATTTTGATGGCACTGCAATCGAAATAGCTTATGCAAAATGCATGAGAGTGACTTAATCAGTGGAAAAAAATAACAGGAACACCTGAAAAGCTACAGACTGCGTTCTTAGACATTTCCTCAAATGAAACACCGCTAAGAAATTTGACAAAAATTAACTTTATAAACAGCATATTACAGGACTGCACAGCATATTGTCACGTTATTTTATCCATTACATAAGAACAGGGACATTACATACTTGTGCTTTCTAAAGCCTAACCACATAAGCAAGTAAGGTTGGTATTACAGAATACTGAGAAGAACTTGCGCTAGTAGACAACTAATTGTAGGAACTGCCAGCATGACAGCAAAATACTTCCTCATGTTAACTATACCCATGTTCTGCTTCCTAAATATTGCTTTGTTCTGACTCTGACTTGTTTTTTTGTTGTTGTTTTTTTAAAACATTTAATTAATAAATATGAACTGAATGAATTAGTTTGCAATCACAATAGTCAACTCGGACACTGAATGTGGTTTTTGCAGTCAAGAAAATACTGTTGTACTGTACAAAATGCCTTTTCAATGTGTCAGACTTTTTCCCTACCATCCGTAAAATCCTGAGCAGCACAAACAGCAGTCAAATCTGTCAAATCAAACAATGGCAAACGATAAGTAGGAATAAGATTTGAATGTATGTGAAAATATTCTTTATAAATTGCAAAAATGAATGCAAAAGGTTAAAAACTTACATATGACACCGAAGACCTTGAAAAGCCACATTTTCCATTCAGCCTTACTTGTAGAGACCGTGTTGCTGAGTTGAGTCATATTTGCTGTGCAGCGAAGTTCATTAAAGGAAATAAACTGCAGTCAAGTTGGGCGTGTGTGTGACAAATTCATTTCTAAACTCACCTCAAGCGAACAGCTTTCCTGTGTCTCTGACATCTGCTTTTTTCTTGTTGAAGCAACAGGAAATGTGTTGGTGAACCACAGTCAGATGTGCGTGTTCTCAACATGAATTTGAATTGCTGATTTGTGCTGAAAAGCAACGGAGGGTTTAAGGAATTGAAAGAACTTGCAAAAATGCCAATCAAAATGTTTGTTATTGTTGACAGTGTGTGTGTAGGGAAAAGAGGATGAGTGTATGTGAAAGTGGATTAGCCCTTTAAATTTAAAAAATATTTACAATATGTCAAGATCATGTAAAACATAGCTATGCTTTAAGAAGAGATTAGTTTATGTACTGAACAGAATTTAAAGTAAGTCGAACTAAAACCAAAATTACATTTAAAACCAAAGTTAACATCTTTTTTGTTCAGTTTCACAGCAGATCTTTTTTTAAACTACATGTGACGTGATTGTGGGACATGAGGGGAAGCCATAGTTTGTTTTTTTTACACTTTTCTGAACCCAGCCTATTAACCACAAACTGCATGGCAGACGCTTCTGCCTTCAGCTGACAGTCACTCTTTGACAGCTTCCATTTATAATACATATATTTATTTTCCATTTATATTTTTAATTTTTTAACTTTGCAAAAATAGGTTTTCATATTTTTCTTGTCAAAAAAGTCTAATCAAATTACCATAATTCAGTGTTAAAAAGCAATAAAAAGGGAACACTTTCAAGACGGTGAATACTTTTTACAGGCACTGCACATGAGTTTAAATGCACACTTAAAGGTCATACGCCTCGCTGTTAATCGCAATCATCAAGTGCTGAAGTATCACAGCCTACTTACTGTGCAAAGCAGGACTTCCTGTATGGCTGAGATGTTGCATGCCAGTATCAAACAGTTTTCTCTGTCCCTCTGTTAGTCTTAATTCACCACACTCACCATTAGGTGTCAGTATAATACAGAAAATCACATGTATATCCAATCCTGCCTGAGACCTACCATGCATGTGAAGTGATACTAACACTCACTATGGCCACTGTGGCAACCAGGATGAATATGTGTCTGTACCAAAGTTTATGTAGCCTATCTCAATAAAACAAATATCAGCATGTGGGCTTTCTCTATGGCAATGGATACGCTCAAAGAGAATACAGTGACAAGGACAAACTTTTAGCAAAAGGGTGTGTGAATAGAGTATCAAGGAGAACAACTCAGTTGAGTGTTCTCCAGCATTTATTTTCTCCTGCAGAAGAGATTAATATACATTAATCGCCATCTGGTCCTCTTTTCTCATGCACTCTGCTCCCTCAGCAATGCAAAACAACACTGTTAAACAATGCAAAACATGTTAAAAAGTCAATTTTCAACAACAATTCTCCTCACAACAATGAACACAAATCAAATACAAGAAGAAGAACAGGCCCAGGCAGGCTTAATAGACAATTAAACAATTAGCCAATCAGAGTCCACTATGCTCTGTTGCTCTGTCTTATGTTGCTGAGTGACTCCATCCTCACCAGGCTGCTTGATCTCTCAGGTCAAATACTTTAAATCTGTTGTCTGTCCCTCAAACTCGCCTCAAGACACGAGGTGATTGAGCTTTTGCGGCCATTGCACCTAAATATTGGAATGCTCTGCCAGCACCTTTATGGTCTGCTGGGTCTCTGGTGTCTTTTAAAAGTCAGCTAAAGACACACCTGTTTAGACAAGCATTTGGGTAATTTGTATGCACCAGCCCTGTACTTGTTTTATTTATTTATTGTGTGTGTTTTTTGATGTGTACTGTGGTTTTAACTATGTATTGTGCAGTTTTGCACTTTTAACTTAGTAGTCTTTTTATCGTTTTTGTGTTTTCCTGTATTTTATTGCTGTTGTAAAGCATTTTGTGACCTTTTGTCTGCGAAAAGCACTTCATAAATAAATTTACTTACTAAAAAGAGCCGGCTCTTTAGGCTCCCAAGTGGCTCCTCACATTTTTTGTTGATTGAATTAATTTATTACCAAAAATAATGTAAAATTATGTGTAAAATGAATTACAAATGTACAAAACATACATTATGTAACCCCTTTCTGAGACAGTAATAATTAAGATTGCTTTAAAGTTTATAAACAGGATCCTGGGTGCTTAGCTTTGGATGACTAGACTACTGACTAAATCTCCTGTTACCAGTAAAGTCGTCAATACAGGCTAAAATATGAAGAGTACATCTATATAATAAAATAATAACCAGAAATAACTAGCGCGGTGCCTACACTGTGGAACAACTTAACTCAACTTATGAGCTATTCTTGTATTTCCCCAGAAACAATGTAAATTATGGTCACTTATCAGTAAAACTTTGTATAAATGAAATATTCAGGACCACCATGTAAAAGGAATAAAAAAAACAAACATTTATTTTTGTATGTGCTTGTTGTCTCTTTAACGTTTGCAACGCTGAAATTTAATCCAAAACAAATCAATACCAACAATATTACTAATAGAATCCTTTTAGGAAGAAACAAAACAAAATCAAGGTCTGCTAACCTTTTAAACTTAGTTGTGTGTGTGTGTGTGTGTGTAGGTGTGTGTGTGTAGGTGTGTGCGTGTGTGTTAATGAGTTACTTTTATCACAGTTACCAACAGAGCTTAACTCCCATGAAACGAACAGATTTGTTATTAAACCCTCAACTCAGTCTTTAAAGAAATTACCTAATGACTAACTAGTTCAACCCTTAAATGTTTTTTTTTTAGTACCAAGCGCTTGGATTTTTATCCATTGGAGCCCATAAGTTGGTTCACATTTGCAGAATGGAAATCCTTAGATCGTTTAATACACTCGTCTTTCAGTAGGAAAGTCTCCAGTTACTCACGCGACCACAGTTTATTTAACTGAATCGATCCAGCAGCAGGTAACTCGAACAGCAGCCGGCAGGATGCAGCAGGTCGCCGTCTGTCAACAAACGCAGCACCTCTAGCAGGGTGTGTCCTCTCTGGCAGCAGCAACAGTTGCTAACACACGCACTCCAGCAAAGTCCACGATCTCCTGCCGTCCTCGGCGAAACTACGTCCGTCGGTCAAAACAGCTTGTCCATCACGAACACGGTGCTCGCTTAAACGTCCAAACTTACCCGTGTTCAGAGCTAACGAAAACAACAAACGCAGATAACGTGCTACACTTTCACTTTCCACTCACGGGAAAAATAAGAGTCCTTCACTGAGTTACACATAACTTGTGACTCCAAAATAATGCTTGCTCCAGTGCAGGCTAAACAACATGCATGAATTTACACAGTTTAGTCGCTAACCGCACATTGCCCAACTCTTCAGGAATGCAGCAGTTTATTTATTTATTTATTTTTTAATTAAAAAAAACAACAACTCTTTATTATACATTTTGTAAATATAACAGCAGTGGAGATTATTACATAGGATCAAAGAACAAGGATCCACAAAAAGAGAAGAAGACAATGCCAGGGGTTACAAATAAATTAATAAAATATGCACTAAAAAAGTACAAAAATTAATTAACACTATTAAAGAATCTTAAACTTGGAGCACAAACTTAGGGTTTTCATAGCTTTTCTATTACTTGAGGTATGTAAAGTCCTGATATAGGATTCTGCTTCCCTTTTAAAGGAACAGAAAGAGGGTTTGATTTTTAGCACCTTACATTTATGGATATAGAACTTGGCCAATATGATGAGATTACATTAAAAAAAATAAAAATTTCTGAATCTTTCTTATAACTTGTAAACCCAAACAGTGCATCCTTAAAGCAAAGTACAAAAGCATCATAGATATAGTCCAGTATAAAGAGACAGATGCCTTTTGTTATTTTTACGGGAAGCTGGGAAGAAACACAGTTTTCCTATAGGTGTGTCAACAGGGTCAAGCAAGGGTGTTAAAGCAGAAGTTGAAGAGGCACAATCTTTATATAGCATGATAACTCCAGATGAAACAGCATCAAAGACCACAGCAAATTGTTTAGGGCTCACAAGAATCTTATGATAAAGAAATTATTGGTAATTAAAAAGTTTTCCCTCCTTATTGAAAAATTCCACACAGAATAGGGTCTTTTAAATGCTGTCTAATCCAGTTGATCTTGAATGTATTGTTCAGTGTGCTGAAGTCAAGGAAGTTGAGGCCACCGCTGTTATAGCTATTCATTAAGACTGACCCTTATATAATGAGTTTTATTCTTCCAAATAAAGTAGAGCAATTGGTCAATTTCTTTACTAATTTTTTTGTATCAACATCCAAGGCGATAGCAGCATAGGTAAGCCTTGATATACCTTCTGCTTATGAGAGTAACGTTCTGCCCAAAGGATAGATCCCTTTGAAGCCACTGATTAAGTTTTTTGCTGGCTTTTTCTATAATCGGAGGAAAGTTTAAATCACATCTGTTTTTTTGTTATGACTATTCCCAGGTAGGACACTCTCTCTTTAATTGGAATATTGCAAATGGAGGGTGATTCACATTTTTTGACTGCTATTAATTCACATTTATTTACATTTAAATTGAGACCTGAAGCCTTAGAGAAGACCCGAATTATGTTGGATTGCATCATCACATATTGTGTTCTCTATTTTAAGTTGATGAATAGTATTATTATTTGATTGGGATTTTTCTAATCTAAAGAAATACGCCAAATTCTGTTCACCTTTTTCCATCCATTTCTTCCTTGACCTCACAAAAGCTCCTTCAGTTTTACACTGATAGAGTTTGTCTAGTTTATTTTGATATTCCAATAGTGTTTCTTTTTCTTCAGAGGACAACTTATCAGGACTCAGAGAGGATAAGGCAGTTATTGTGTCGTTTATTTTTAGCTAGGTTTCTACAATATTTAAAAAAAAAATTTCCAGCTTCAAAATTAAGAAGTTCCCATCTACTGCCATATTCTCCTTCAGCCTGGGCCTCGCTCCAAAAAGTTTGTATTAGTTATTTAACCTTGAGTTTTACTGTTTCATGACACAAAACAGAACTATTAAGTTTCCAATATGAATTCTGTGAATAGTTAGCAGTGGAGGGGAGTAAATTAATGCGGATTTTGATAGCCTTGTGATCAGTTAATGGTCATCATCAATGGGAAGAATGTTAACATTTGTACAATCTTTAAGAGTATTCGAGATTAACCAGAAGTCTATTCTAGATTGGATTAGACCTTGATCGGTTGGACCAAGTATAGATTCTGTTATATGGATATTTGTCTCTCCAGACATCAAACCTTTGCATTAGCAATTTTAAATTTGTGTTGTCTTGTTGGGGTCTTGATGGCCACCTGTCAATTGTGTTGTCCAATGTAATATTAAAGTCTCCTCCTATCAATAGACAAGCATTTGGAAATCTGGCCAGCCTAGAGAATAATTTTTTCCACATCATTAATCAGAGTATTGTCATCTGAGATTGTGTTATATCCATAAATGTTGATAATCATTAAATTGGTGCTACAGGTATCAACAACCTGACAGATATAATGACCATTCTTATTGCAGTCTGTATGTAATATAGTACCAGTAAAATTATTTTTTAGAGTACAAACCCCAGCAGAATGTTGTGAAGCGTGTGAGAAAAAAACCTAATTTCCCCACTGAGACCTCCAAAAATGTTTGTCATCATTAATAGTGTGCGTCTCCTGAAAAAAACATGAATTAGTTTTGCATTGTTTTACAAATAAAAATAAAGCTCTTCGCTTCAAATTATTCCTTAAACCCCTGGCAGGAGTGCAGCAGAACACCCAACATAGTTGTTTCTCATTGGCTTAGACTACATCAGTTAAACAAAATGAATCATTGGCTGAATAAACAGGAAGTCACAACAAAGAAAGGATTATGGGAAATAGAGTTTTTAAAGAATACTTTTTTATATGCAGTAAGACACTCTTTCTACAGAACCATATTTTGTAGGTCCCTACAATTATATGAAATGTTTATTATTTTTAGGGCTTATTATACTCAGCGTGGAACAAAGTGCTACAAAAAGTAAATGTTAAAGTACAAAAACAAATTCCATTCTCAGTTTGACAAAAAGATCCAATCTCTGTATAATATAAACGTTTAACTATTTACAGTGAAACAACATAGAGAAGCTTACAGAATCACACAACAAAATATAAACGGAAATGTGTAAAACAAAAAGAAAAAAGCAGCAAACTGTCTCCTAGAGCTCTGGGTGGTTGTGGTGGTGGTTGACGCCGTAGACACTGCAGCAGCAGCAACAGTTGCACTTTCATCAGTAGCAGATTCACTTGCTTGTGTTTTTTCTTCCAACCGCACTGATGGATGTACAGTTCTAATGTGCCTATGCAGGTTATTTGTAGAGCCTGCTCGATATGACATTTTAACCTTGCGTACTCTACTCTGCCTTTGTATTTTGGATATAATTGAAATGCATCCAAATTTCACTGCGTTCCTTCGGTCACTCATTTTCTCACCTTTCCAGTGTGTTGTCTCTGTAGAGGCTTCTCTCTCTCTCTCTCCTGCTCAGTGCAGACACAGAGACGTCACAACACGTCAGTAGTTGACCAGTCACATGCGAGTGCGGTGGCAGTTACACACACAGCACACTACTGAAGAGCTGCTTGGGAGCTGAAAGAGCCGGCTCTTTTTAGTGAGCCGATTTGTAACAATCGGTTCTCTAAAAGAGCCAGAATTCCTATCACATCATTACTGCAGAGGAGCACTCTCTGTGTTCATGGAAGGTGCAGAAGAGAGTGCTTGGTGAAGTCTGTTTAAGTTCTTGGTGTATTGGCTTTGTCCTTTTTAAATGAATGTGGTATTTGTTTAGTTTCACTTGCTGTGGATAGTGTGGTAGTTAACTCTTTAAGAACTGAGCCTCAAAATGTCCGCCTGGTCTTTTTTTCTTTTCTTATTTTGACTACAAAAGGGTAAAAAAAAATGCACTAGGACTTAAAGGGTTAACTGGGTTTATAATCGACATATACTTGTTCATTGTTGTTTTGTAATGTAGTATCATAGTTTAGGCCTTGCTGTTGCATGTTTATTATTACCTAGGTTATGTTTTTGCCGGCGTTTATCTGTTTGTCTGTCCGTTTGTTTGTCAGCAAGATAACTTGAAAAGTTATGAACGGATTTTGATTAAATTTTCAGGAAATGTTAATAATGGGCCAAGGAACAAGAGATTAAATTAATTGGACCCCAACATCCATCGCAGCAGCTCAATTTTTAGATTTCAGCACATCGCACCCCAACCCCTACCACCCCACCCGAGCTGAATATTGGGATATTCGTCATTCGGACCAGCCCTAATGGGTGGACATGAGCTGCTTGGCGGAGGTGTGCACTCTCCGAGTGCTTTTCTAGTTCAAGAATGTATTTTCATGTGCAAATTTTTCAATCTTTTCCTTGTGGTACAGCACACTTATTATTTATGTATTTCAATTTATTTCTTGTTCCAGAACCACACACCCTCACACCCACACCCACACCACACACACACAAATACATACACTTCGTTTTACAAAATAAAAGAACAAGCAGAACATCTTTCTTCGACTGCATTCTAACCGGTGAAATTATACAGTCCTTGTAACCATCACAACATTTGGTCCTTCGGCCTGGATCCGCGCGTCGTCACCATGGGATTGCTAAAGATGTTCCCTGATCAGCATAGGAGCCCACACCCTGCTGATGTTCATCCCCGGACAAATACCTGGCCACCAGTTTGGATGGAAGATTATTTCGTTTCCGTTCCACCACAGCAGATCCCCCGCCTTCCTCATAATATAGATGACCAGTCAGAAGAACAGCAGCCTTTCCCGAACATGGAGAGAGTTTCGGAGAGACAGGCCCGGATGACGCCTCTCACACCTGTACTACCGGAGGAGGATTCTCTCTGTGTTCATGGAAGGTGCAGAAGACAGTGTTTGGTGATTGACTGCATAATAACCGATGCCCCCTGGCGGCCACAACCTTATTCACCAGTGAAATTAAACAGTCCTTCTAACCATCACAACAAACAATGGCTGAATCCAAATCTCCGGACTTCACCGCATCTGAGTCTGCGCTCAACAATTGGTCAATTTCTTGGTTAGCTCATACTGTAACGGGGGAATCAGTAAATAGGGCCCGATACCAGAAACTGATGGCAGGCTGGTTTTTGCAAAAATAATTTTTAATCAAACAAACTCATGGCTATGGGAAAACAGTCCATGGCATGGGAAAGGAATCTAATAAAACTAAATTCAAAACCTGAAATCCAAAAAGGTACAAAAACACAAAGATCATGGGGAAGAAATCATCCAGGGAATGCAGGCAGGTGAACATGAGGGAGGCAAACAGGACAAAGTGGCGCAGGATAAGGCAAAGACAAGACTATTTATACACATAGAACTGATTGGGGAGACAAGACACAGGTGAGTCACGAGAGGTGAAACTAATGAGCGAAATAGGATAAGAACTTGTGATGACCTGAAGTATAATGTGTCTAGATATGCTCCAGTCCAGAAATTCTTAGAAAAACTAGGTAGAGAAAGTAAACTGCTACCCAACACTGAACAAATTCTGCTGATTGGCTTTTTAAAAAAGTTTTTGTTTACCAATGATAGAAATAAGACAAGAAAAAATTCCACTCAGTACCACTCAAGGTGGTAGCAGAAATTTTAGATAGATCCAAACCTATCAGAGCAGATCTATGTTTCATAGATTGGTTCATTATGATAATGCTACACCATATTATAAATCTCAAAACCATGTCTAACCTAAAACCATGTGTGGCATTTGACTGTGAGTGTCTTGAAATTTGTCAGAAATCCACATAATATTTAATAAAATACAATTTTTATTAAACATCCATACAGTTATTGCAATACCATCTCCGAAGATTCAGTTTTATTGAGTCGTACATATATATACTGTAACAAACAGCAAATGGGCACAAGCAGAAAAAAACATAGTAACTATAGCTTTACAAACATGTCACCAATTGAAATAACATAAACATTTGGCAAACTAAGATAGGTGGGATGGTATGTGTCTTCCCTGCATACTGGAAGGAGTGAGAAAGTCAGGATGGGTGAGTAGAAATAGATATGGAGATGTTGGTATGTTGTTTTTGTCTCTTTCTTCATTATGCACAGCCCGCCGCAACTTTTTCTCACCTCCTCAAACACTCTGGAAGAAATAGGAGACATACACAAAGGGTTAAAGCGATTTTTTATATGCTGGGGGCCAATTTTAAGGGTAAAGCATTACAAAATAATACATTACTAAAATCACATTACATTGGTCTACAGTCCAGTAATGTAACACATTACTGTTCCTACACTGAGTAATCGCATTTCAACTACCCATCAGTTACAGTTACTACTTTCATTTTTGGGCAATATAGTCTACTGCCAGTGCCATCTGATAGATTCCCATCACTTTAACAGACGGATGAAGCTGAAAATGTTACGCATCCCATGACTGAAAAGGGCTTTAGACATGCAATTGAGACTTCTTGTAGCCACAGCATTTTTTCTGTGAATACTTTCTGTTGGCTTAGTGGTAGTCTAACTCACTGAATGTAGTTTGCAGGCGGAAGCTTGCCATTGGCCATGCATTTCACGCCACTTCCTTTTTTCCTTCTACTTGTCTGCGTATTATTGTTTACATAAAGCTTTTTACTACAAAACAGCGACAATAACAGCATCCAGGGTAGCAACCTAGCACACTGAAAATTAAAGTTTTGCAGAGTATTTGGATCATGCAGTAAGGCAGCCCTGCTAGTTTTTTCAATTAAAAGCTATTTTAATGTCAGTGCTCGCCTCCCTTTGTGCAAACGGTCCACCAAAACAATTCTCCCTTCATTATGTTGAGAAAACACTGTGGCTGCATCTTTTGCTTAGATCTGCCAAAGACAATCGTGATTGGTTCAAAGAGGTACAAACAAACCAGAGCACCTTTCCCTTACAGAAGAATGATAGTGAGGTTGTGTGCTGTAGGACAGTCTGACTATGCGAGACTGGCTTTGTGTTAACACAAAGAAGCATAAAGAAAGACCTTATGTCCTCCCTATTAGGATTAGGATTTGTGCTAATATGTAGGCAAGTGTAAGGTTTAACATTATATTTTTACCTAAAAACTATGTGACATCTCAAGTGAAGTTGCGGAGTAATGCAAAAGAAATGTAACAAGTACTGTAATCATTTTCTTTCTTTTCAGAATCAGAATCAGAATCAACTTTACTGGCCAAGTTTGTACACGGAAGGAATTTTGACTCCTGTGAATATTTGCTCTCTGTGTACAGTAAATGGAAAAAAAAAATAGTACTAAAAATAAGGTAAAAGAACAATAAAAATAAGAGCAATATAAATATAAACATAAACACCCATAAATAGCTGTGTGTTAAT
>OMNN01084208.1:0-16871 GCA_900302755.1 Chromis chromis | reverse complement strand
CTGCACCCTTACCTCAAACATATCATAAAAACACAGCCTTATCATTGATTCATTGGGTTGAAATTGGAAATAATAAACAAATTGCTTGCATGAGTTACAGAAGAATCCTGCTAAAAGAATCCCGTATGAATGTGCTATCTAATTTCTTGTCTTAACTAAATTGTTGTGTATTTTATTAGTCCAGAGAGGCTTTAGTCAAGATAAAGTTATGCTTAGTAGAGGAAGAACACCTGCCATCTAGAAATTATTTAATGTAATTGGCTCCTTCCTCACATGTTCTGAATGCAAAGTAGGTGTGGAAAGTGGTAGTGTTTCACAGTCCTGTAAAAAGAACCAGTGGCATGTCCTTTGCAGTAAGATTAAACCATTATCCTTTATTCTCTAACTCCTTTACAACCTTCAACCATCCAATGCATCTCTTTACCAGACTGTTTAGTCATATATCTTGCCATTCTTACCTTCTCAAGTGTTTTCTCCTCTTCTATTTTTTCTTTGTCTCTCCTTTTTCATTTTGCCTCTGTCTCTCACCACTTTATGCTTATTTAAAAGACTTTCATGGGGCCTCTCTTGTCAACACTTGAAGCGACACAATAAGCAAAGCCTCCCGGCACTCCTTGAAAGGCTACACCACTCGAGCATTTAAAACACCAATACCAACACATGAATGTGACTAATGGTGAGAGTATAAATAGAAAGACGAAAGCTGTAAAAACAATCAAATTTGGCATTTCTTTTGCACTGACATTAATCTCTGGCACATTACCACATCCAAAAGCAGGGTTTGCAATGTACAAGATGTACAGAGAAGAAAGGTTAAGAGGAGAGAGCAGAGATGAGGAGAAAAGAGGAGGGCAAGAGGGATGGGAACATTAGTTGCTACTGGTTTTAATGTAATGCAGTGAGTTTAAGATCGCTGCTATTTATGGCTGGTCAGCAGCCGTGGGAGTATTATCAGTCTGAATCTCAGACAAAAGTGATTGTCTCTCCAACACAAGGTTTATGTGTAAAAGCGGTAATAAGAAACATATTTTCTCATTAGACAAATATATAGCATTGAAATATGCTCCCACAAGTGACACATCCGGACTTCCTTTAAAACACTGGTCCATTTATGGATCAATGGACAGTTGATTCCATTAATTAATCAGTAAAATCAACAAATTAATTACCAATTAATGTTCTGTTTCTTACCTTTGGAGGTTTAGTTATTGGTTTATTTTCCCTTTTCCTTGCCACCCTCTGGAATAATAACCTCTGTTGGGAGAAGAATACAAGTTATAGTGAAAAAATTAGATTTTTACATACATAAATACTAGTGTATCTTTACAGTTGCAACATCGCACGATGGTTTGGAGGATAACATTAGGAGCACAGTTGGTATTTTCCTCTCTCGTTTGTTTATCTGCAGATACATACGTTTGACCTCCAGTTTGCAGGAGACAGCGGCCTCTCCCTGGGCGTTCTTGGCTCTGCAGGTGTACACGCCTCCATCGAAGCTGCAGGGCTTACGGATCTCGAGGGAGCAAATGCCCTGGTTGGAGAGCTGACGAAACTTTGGGTCATCACCAATTATCATCTGATTCTTCAGCCACTCGATCTTTGGCTGAGAGGTGGAGAGGACACATTTATACACTCATTAACATTTCCATTCCTCATACCTTCCTTATTCTATCTTGGTCTTTAGGCAAATTGATGCTATGGCATATTCTAAAATGTCCTCTCAGCTAATGCTCATGTCTTATATTATATTAGCACCTGTGCTGATTTTTGAGACACAAGCAGAAACATAGAAGGAACTTTTAGATTATATTGCAGTTCAGGTTTTTTTCACCTTTTTACATGGAAATTCTATTTGCAGCACAACAGCATAAAAACATAAGCACAATAAAACACAAGAGGAAAACGGCAGACATTAATAATGCTGGTACTATACACACAATGTGGAATACAATAAAAGATTAATTTAATGAAGAATGAAGAAAAACATTTTATGTATGAAGATCACCATTTTACAAGGTGCCTTCAATGCTTTTAATTATGATTATCTATATTGTACAGCTTTTGCTTTAATAAGAGTCCATTTCTTTACCATATCTAAAGGGGCTATCAGTCTTTCTAAATCACATTAGACATCCAAACTAATCTATATGCTGACTTACTTTCCCTCAAGTTGAAAACTGCAGTGGAAATTCCAATATTACGAGTACATTACAACAAACCCGCGGATCAGATTAGTTTTTTTGATCAGTACAAGCTTTTAACACAGCAACTGTGCAGTGTCTGTTTCCAGCTTGTCTTCCACTGAGCTCAGATCATGTGTGCTGAGTGTGACAGTTGGGTAAAGTGGGAGAAACATGAACCTTTTACTGACCCCAGATGTATTGAATTGGGTTTCAGTAGCTTGCTCCCTATGAGGATTACCTCATGGCCCAACTTCATGCAAGGTGACTCTTATTACTGCTCAACTGATGCATTTCGGAACCATTTCCAACTTTCCTGAATGATGTGTGAAACAAGTGGCCTCCCATGGGGTTTTCTTGGCTCTGCAGGTGTACACACCACCATCTAAGCTGTAGGGTTTATGGTTTAGATACCCAGATTAATATTAAATGAAATATGTTTGCTGTAGGAGGGACTTGGGGTTTAATGAAATAGCTTTGGCATTGCAATATTATTCTTTAATTCAACATTTTTCTGGTTCTATTTCAGATTCTTGCAGATTCTAGCATCTCAGAGAATTTGTCAAGTTCAGTTTAAGTTAAACTAATCTGTAAGAACACTGCAAAATGAAAACTAATGTCATCAGCTGCATATCCAATATGACAAAAACCAGAGACATATTTTCACACTGGAGCAGCTGTGGTTTAGGTGCTTGAGTTAAGTTAGGTTTTCGCTGATGGCTGTCCTGGGTCCTCCTCGTCCATGTGACGAAGTCACTGAACCCCAAGGTGCTCCCAATGGGCTGCTGGAATGCTGATGGGTGACTGACAGGCAAAATTGTAAAGCGCTTTGTCTATTAAGGTAGGGAAGCACTATATTAGTGTAGCCCATGTACTATTTTTACCATCCTAGGCACTAGACCGATTACTGTATATTTGATATTTGCTAATGCTGACGATGCCATTACAAACCAACACACTGAACACATGTTAAAGCTGCAGGTTTTATGTGATAGGAGGATTCGTGTTTTACTTCACATTCTGTGGTTATATGAAAATATTAGGTTGGTGTATTAGATAAATTTGGGAACCAGCCTTTAAAAGCATGAAGACACATAGAAAAATAAACTGAAGCGAATCCATTTTTAGCTATGCTAGCATCATGACTCCATGGCCAACAATGTTGATCAGTCAATCCCCTACTGTGTTCCAGACTTAAATATCTCATGAACTGTTGGATGGATTGCCATACATTTTTGCACAGACATTTTTAATACTGGGACGATGAGTCTTACTAACTTTAGCAATCCACTGACTATTTCTATAGCAACACCAGTAGTTTGACATTTGTGGGTTTGTGTGAAATTTACCCCTAACCCTAACCCTTGGGAATATTTGAATAACTTTGGCAATCCTTAGTGAACCTTACATCTAACACTGTCACCTGGTTTGTCCAGTACTTTGATTTATGACCTGTAAAATGTTCATGAGCCTCAGCTGTGCTTTGTGCTCATTGTAAATAGCAATTGCTAGGATTCTAACACACTAAACTAAGACGATTAACGTGACAAACGTTGTACATCCTAAACATCGGCATGTTACATAGTGTTGTCAACCTGTTCACGTTCAAAGCCCAAAGCTATTGGTCTTGCTTTCCTGACAGAAGTGGCTAAACAAAGACAGTCTAAACCAATCCATTCATCTCTCCCAGGCTTGTTACTCAATCTTCTTTTCCCTGTTCTGTCTTGTGTTTGTCCACACATGTTACAGAGAGCCATTCATACCGACACCAGAGCTGCAGTCTGGACGGGTGGCAAAAATAGTACCTCCTGCGATACAGAATCATCTCCACTTAACCATGACAGAACAACCGGCCATAGTCTATATCACTGTCTCTTCTTTGTCTTCCCAGCTTATCTTTCCTCTCACAGCTCCTAATGTCGTCTCTACCTCTGTATGCAACAGCTCTTTATCAGAGACAGCGGGACGAGTTATCACACTACTGAACATGCCTTTCTGCTGCACCTCCTCAACAGTCTCCTCACTCCATGCCATGGAAGAGATAGTGGCTCAATAAACACTTGCTATAAAACACTTACAACCCTCTAAGCAGGACATAATTTTATTTATAGTAGCCATATAAATGATGAAGTTAAAAGAGAGGATGGGTGTGCACAATTAGGCGGATGAGACAGAGTGAATGTTTGAGAGAAACTGACAAGACACTAATTATGTGTAATTACATGGTTTATAGTGATGTGGAAGAAAATTCAGTTCATGAATGGCGACACTGAGGAATTCATCTGTGGCAGCAGTTTCATATGTATGGGGTCAAACGTGGGTCAGGTACACAGTCACAGTATGCCGGTCTCATGTATGAAAGGGGTATTACAAGCTCTTCTTTCCATAGTCCCGTACAGATGATCAGTGGATATGTTTTCACACAGTTGCTACTACTTGGTTGCTCTGGTTGCAGAACTCAAGCTTTCTGGCACATAGGGACAGCAGGGAAGACTCATTTATACAAGTCTAAGTCTATAGATACTAAATTCAGGCACAGGCATAAACCAGTAATTAGGTCTTTATTCTTAAACACAGACATTGTCTTTGGTGCCTGTGATGAACCATGGTGTAAAATATTATACTCACATGCAGACCAAAACACCATTAAAGAAAATAAACAGACACAATGGTTTCTAGACATTCTCAGCTGTTTTTGAAACATCTGTCTACCAGATACTGGCATGTGAAGACCGTCCAACCACTGCTGTCCTTGGGGAGAAGCCAAGGACAGCCAGGGTGAATAATCAACCGCATTTCCACCCTGGCCTGCCACCTAATCTTTCTGCGTCGGTCAGGCAACTGTAAAGATAAGTTTAACTTGAGCAGTGGAAGCCAAGAACAGTGAGAGACATACTGAAACCTCACACAGACATACCAAAGCAATCCCTGCCTCGGTTCTACAGCGCATCTTCTTAGCTGTGTTATTAATACCTCAGCTGAAACTGTATATCGCACATCCGATGATTAATCGAGGGTCCTTTGTAAAAACAAAACTTTTTCAATTCGGGAAAATACCATTCTGCGTTATATAATATGAGAAGTATTCCAAATTTCAACCAAGTGTGAAATATTAAGTCAGCACTTGAGGTTGGCACCTTAACGAGTCAATCACCATAACCCACCATATTAAAATGCCCAAATTTACAGCAGAAATACCCATGTTTACAGCCTGGCACAAAAACCTGTTTTGGTCTCCACAGCTACAATCCCCCTTAATGACAACTCTAAAAAGTTAAGTTTTGATATAACTCATTTGTTTAAATTGTATTAAGGCTTAAATCTGTGCATAATTCAGGGGGTGGCCACCAGTGAGTGACAGGGGGGTCATCACAGGACAGTCTATGGCCCGGAGACGTTTGCTACCTCAGCTCCACTCTGCCTCATTGCTCATTTCTGGATTTGCCAAGAGTTAGGAGGAGTCAGGCATTGCCAAGATGATGATAGCTATAACAACCACACTGAGCTTTTTTCATTATAATCTACTGATGTTTCCCAAGCTCCTCCTTATGGTGCAGTCAGACCAAAATACGTTCCAAAATGTCAAGTACCAAAATATCGTTACATTCGCTTCTGGTTGCAAACTGACCCGTCTACTTCACTTGCTCAGAGTTAAATCTTGATTTATGACCACATGGAAGAATTATGTGGGCTGCAGAAGGAAGAGATGCTGTTTGGTTTTAGTGTAAGGACAGTGACAAGGTTCAACGAAAAAATTGCTGCGAAATTTAAAACTTTGAGATGTGGACTGCTGTTGTTGTGCACAGGTTAAGTTTACAACTCTATCCAGGCTATTTCCTCTCCATATTGCTTTTTTCACACAATGCAAGCCCACAGTTTTCTTAATGTCCAAGGTGACTTATTCTGTCCAATCAATAGCCTATCCCAGCACTCATTCAGACAAGAAAATACTTAAGTCTTCTAAATTCTGTTAAACATATTCATGAAAATTTGTGCAAACCTCACAGACATTTAGACAGTAAGTGTAAGAGTGTGAGCCTGACCTTAGGACATCCACGAACAGAGCACAGCAGCTTGGTGGTGTATCCCACAGTGGCGGCTCGGTCACTGAGAGGCGTGGTGAACTTGGGTGCTTCAGTGAAGTCGTGCTCTGGGTATTCAGGAGGCTTGTAGATGATACCTGTGAATTAACAAAACAAGTTTAAAATCTCAGTGTTCACTACATCTAGAATTACAAAACCAGTTTGTACTTATTTACAGGATAGTAGTTATTGACAACATTGAATGGTTGCAATTATGTGACTGAGACAAGAGTACTGGTTACCCACAAGAGGCTCACTTGAAAGGTAAAGTCACACCATATAACTTTTTGTGACCAATTGGCACTGCAATAAGTGACAGGATTTCTAAATGCTAAACTAATGTAACAGTGCAGTACAAGTAGAGAAGAGCAAAGTGAATCAGCAAATTAATATATTGCAATATTTGCTAAAAAAAATAAAAAATTAATTAATTATCATAAGTAACTGGTCATACAAGACAAGCAAAGGCTGCAGGAGCAAACACAACTCTGCCACATGTTTTAATGTTTTCGCAGCCTCATAAAATGTATTTCAGTATAGCTGTGCACTGGCCAACAGAGTTACCAACTTGTGTTTAAAGCAGTGCCAAGGCCATTTCCACTACTGAAGTCTTTACTTCACTTTAGACTCTCAAAGACTTACAGCAGCTCATTAAAATAAGACTTTCTCTTATAAACAAATTGACCACAGAAGAAATATTAATATGGTACCATACGCATCGAGAAGGTTACCTGTCTTCTGGATGTTGGCCACTTCCTTGGTGACGGCGCTCTTCTCACTCATGCCTACTTGGTTCTCAGAAAACACCCTGAAAGCATACGAGTTGCCCATGATGAGGTCTGAGACGGTGGCAGTTAGCCTGTGGTAGTGCTCCAGCACTGTGAACCATTCCTGCAGGTGGAGGCACAAAAGACTGGTCAGTTCAGTACAGCATGCACTGGAAATCATACAGTGTCCTTACTGAATAATTTATTATTAATTTTTCCCGTTTTACCCTGATCCTACTCTTTTTTAATTCATGTTGATGGTTAAATACTGTGTATACATGCATGTGTAATATCTACTGTATGTGTGTGAATATTGCTTTTACTTTACAGATAGCCATGTCTAAACTCACATTAAGATTATATATTTATATATATAAACACATTACATTACAGTATTCTGTTCCAGGTAAGTCGACATGATGAAGTGACTCTTACCACCACTCATAAATACACAAAATATCCTAAATTGTCTTCCTTGGTTTAACCTTCTTGTGTTTTAATGTGCATGTTTCTGATACTAGTAGAGATTCATGTAAGTGAATAAAACGTGTGGTTAGTTGGAAAAAAATGCTCAGTTATCTTCCTTTCAGTAACATTCTTCTAACAAAACTATTTCCACTGACAACCTTCTGACCCTGTAATGAGACACTGATTCTTTCCACCCTTGTTTGTATCACATATTGAAACAAAGAATGAAAACACAGGTAAATGCATGATATGGCCTGATCATATATGATACATCCATGTAGTGTTGCAGTGATGCTATCAGCATCAATGGAAGAAGAAGAAGTCTTTATTTGTCACGATTACAAGCATTGTGAAATGTTGTTTTCGCATATCTCAATTGGGGTCAGAGCGCAGGGTCAGCCATGGTACAGTGCCCCTGGTGCAGGAAGGGTTAAGGGCCTTGCTCAAGGGCCCAACAGTGGCAGCATTGGGGTTTGATCTTCCAACCTTCTGATGAGTAGCCCAGAGACTTAACAGTTGAGCCACCACTAGAAGGAATTAGACCTTAAACTATACATGTGTACTATCCTGCTTTACATCAGCAACTTCACACAGTCTGACAACACAGTTGGTTGATGTAAGAATGTGCACTTTTATGTAAACATCTGCCGTACCCCAGTCTTCCTGTCGGACTTCTGGATGGTGTATCCAGTGATATCTGTGTTGCCGTTATCCTTGGGAATAGCCCACTCCAGAGCAGCATTGAAGCCCCAGCTGTCCACCATCTTCACACTGGAAGGAGGACCAGGCAGCTCTGAGGAGAAACATTACTGTAAGTATTACATAAAATATTAAAGTAATGAATACTGTTTTTCAATGAATGGTGTCTCTCAGTCACCTAAGATCAAAAGTTAACCATATATTTTAGGCGTAATGCCTCTAACATCCAGCCCACAAATGTAACAGCAGCAGCTGACAGCACGTTCAGACAGTCTGGGTCAAAGGGCACTGGAATTAGAGGTGTCATTTATGTTGTCTAATGCTTTGAATTTCTGTTGGAGCAAGTCACAAGTCTCCAAACCAAGAAGTCAAATGGACAGCCAGCTGAGCAGATTCGTCGGGGAGGTCTGAAATAAATCCCCATTTACACGTCACACAGACACTTTGCATGTAAGCACATGTGCATGCCTGTTTACATTATGACTGACCCACAATCTGAAGGGTGACGGTGGCTTTGTCTTCAAAGCTGTCCACTTTAATGGTCAACTCGTAAACGCCAGAGTCCTCCCTCTCAGCTGTGCGGATAAACAGGATGCTGTCCTTGTCACTGTTCCTGATGTTGACCCTCTTGGTATCCAAAGGCTGACCATCTTTAAGCCAGGACACTGCAGGTTTGGGCTTTCCCTGAGGAGTTGGAACAAGAAAGGCAAAACACAGGGTAAAATGTAAAACTGTCAGCTGTATGTTTTACACAAACTATACAGCAGATGTATGTGTGTGCCGGCTTACAAGAAATGGGATGACCAGGTTGATCTGCTCTCCAACATGCTTGATGAAGCGAGATCTGAGAGCGCGGGGCAGGCGGATCTTGGGACGTTCTGGAAAGTCAAGTCAAGCATGTTTATCTGCTGCCTCGTCCATGTTCTACATTCTGATTGACTGAGCTGATTTATTGCATATAGTACTAAAATATAAATTACTTCATGTGGACAACAAAATAAATCATCCACTTGCCAGCATGAACTAGCATTACCAGTTGACAGTGTACAGTGTACAAACTGGTGTGGTCTTGCTCCAGCCTTCAAAGTGGGGTCACTTATGCTCAAAATGGCAGGTCAACAAGACCCAAATAGATCAGTCACTGCTAGGCAAAGCTGTCAAGACAACATGACTGAAGGAGCTAAAATTAACCCACAAGTCAGATCATTGGTTGGACAGTCAACCATGGAAGCACATCACCGAAAATCATTTTAACAGTTGAGACAGTAAAGCTGATGCCATAAACATGTTTTTTAGAGTCGCAAATATTTTGGACAACGTTTCTGGATGTCTGATGAAAAGTATAGTATCTGGGCAGAGAGAAGCAAAAGAGGAAGACCCTGCATCCAGTAGCTCCTAAAATAGCTCTCGAGAGAGTCTTGGATGAACACTGACACGTGTTCCCTTGTGTCATGCACGAAGAAACAGCAGGAAGATGTCATCACTTACAACCTGCTGGAGAGCTCCAACATCACATCTAGAGTCAATTGCAGCAAACGCCCAAGGTTCTGTGAATAAAATCATATGTGTGAAACTGCTTTGTGGCTAAGACTTTGTGAGATATCTACCCAACCACTATGCTGAATAGTTTCGTTCCTACCGGGTGCTAAGTATCAGGAACAACATCTCTCACATGTTTCTGCATAAGCAGCAAATGTCTGAAAAGCCCACTGGGCTTAGAGGATACATAAAACCACCAAGCTGCTGCCCTCCATCACCTCTTTCACCCTGCTGGAGCCTGTTTCTCCTCATCCACTCAAAATGTCCTCTTATCTCAATCCCCATCAGCCTCATGTCCATCTTCTACTAGGATCATACTCTCACACTTTCTCCCTCAGTTGCACTAAATCTAACTTGGTGTCTTGCCCAGTGTGCTGGATCCTCTCCGTCCTTACATTTGTCACTATATCACTGCACAGGCTATGATCCGCCTCCTGGAACCATCATTTCCCAAGAAGATCATGTCTGCCTCCAGATTTGGCTCAAACAGTAATCCCTGCTAATCAGCACACTTCCCAACAATGCCCTGAAGTGTTGCTGGCATTACAGCATCCAGCAGCCAGCAAGTCCCCCTGCAAACAATCTATAATCTGTCTTTGTCTCTGGATAAAGTGTCTTTGTGGGGGGCTTTCAGCATATGTAGGACAGTGTGTCTTCATCAGAAGCTCGTACATGTGGATGGCTGTGTGGTTCGGACAGCATGACTGACACACAGCTGAATTTTCAAGCCACCCTCAATCCATCAATTAGGCTCGTGTTTCGCTCCCCTCAGTTGACCACCACTTCTGACTGCATGACCGCATTTCTCCACCAAAGGTTCCTGTTTGTTCACAGTGTTTTGAACACGAACCAGGAAATATGCTCAGAGACAGTAAGCTGTAATTCTGGATGTGGATAACTGGGGCAAGTCAGCTCAGGCTGATGCTGCATCAATGTGACTTAGTGTGGATGGAAAATCACAACTATAGCAACAGAACCAATTCTGGTGTAAACAAATGAAAACATTAACATGCTTTTAGGACATTTTCAGCCTTTAAACAGATAGAGAGCTCTCATGAACTAAGGATGCATGTGTTTTGAAGTAGCAGTTCTTCATACAAACTAGCACAAATGAAATAGTGGCCAATATTATGGCATAATAACTAATAACCTACCCAAAAATGTCTCAGTTTAAAAAAACAAAAAACAGACCAATTTAATGAGAGAGAAGATTAATTATGCAGTAGAACTGAAAGTCAACCTCACTACTTTTTGGTACTGGCTGGTATGAAGTATGGAAATCAGTGAAGTAGTAAAAACTGACATCAAATGGTCATCAACTGGTCAGATTTGTTGTGTTGTTTACTATTATTTGAGACGGATATGCATTTAAATCATAGTTTGGGAAGTTTTATTACTTTGTATTTCATTTAAGCAAAGGCAAGGCTTCTTATCTGGCATGCCATTTATTTTTGTCATGGAAAATCTTTTTCTTAATGTAAAAAAAGGTGTTTTTTGATCTCACATTTTATACTGAGCTATATTAAAGCGCAGCAAGGCTTAAGTTAAATGCTATCATCAGCATTATCATAATGATGGTGCTAATTTGTTGATGCTTGTCAGATATGAAGTTTATCATCTCAGTTTACAGCGTTAGCATGCTAATATGTGCTAATTAGTACTCAGGACTGTGCAGTTGAGGCTCTCATGAATACTAATTGTACCAAATTGCGATAGGCAATCTATCCGCAGATATTTTACTCTGGACCAAAGCAGCATACCGAGTCAAAGACCAACATTTCCATCTCTAGAGCAACACGGCTTGAATGAAAATGTACCTTCTACAAAATTTTAAATGAAAAAGAACTTCTATATATTTGTTTGCATGTATGCATGTAATGTCCTTAAGCTCTACCTGCATTAGGAAACAGGACAGCAGGAGCAGCAGTGCCATAAACAAAGCTGCAGTGAGGCTGCAGTGACAAGGTTAAGGTCAATAAATAACATGACTGCCAGATGCCTCATTAGCCAAATGTAGTCTTTTGCCTGACAACCATTAAATCATCCTGAAGACTGGCAGAACACTAGACACTTTGGAGATGGACAGTGCAGCAAGCAGGTATGACGGCGCCTTCACCCACATGTGAGTTTCAGCTCTTTCCATAGATATTTGATTGGATTAAGATCAGAGCTCATAGCAGACAGCTTCAGAACAATCCAATGATTTCTTCTCATCCATTCTTGGTGCTTTTCGAGGCTTGTTTTGGGTCATTTTGCTGTTCTTGTGCAAAGTACATGTTTTTCCTACTGCAATTTTAAATGTACAATGGATGTTTATTACATATTATTATTATTCATAATGCATTTTTGCAAATAATTATTTTGTTATAAAATGCTAAATAAATAGCTTATAGCATGATACCATCAAATAACAAAGGTGCATAATTTACTGCTACTTACTTAATAAAATATAAATGCAGAAGCAAAAGTTGGAGAGCTTGGCTGTCTTATTTGTGATGTCAATCCAGCAGTCACTGTTGAAGATGTGCGTACATGCGAGTGAAAGCATGATTTACAGCTAATGAAAGCACTTGTCAGCACCTGTGGGATTTATGTCTATGCATCTGCGCAGTCCATCTGAGACTCCGGCTGTTAATACCACCTCTGCCTCCCTGGTTGCAACACGAGTATTTTAAGGATAGGTCATAAGTTACCACTATCAGAGGTCTCCTGATAAAGAGGTTGGAGACAGACATTTTAAAAGTTGTCTTTACACCATCGTAAGCTTCAAATACTGACTGTATCTTTTATAGACACATGTTGTTTTGACTGTAGGGATTTGATAGAGATTTGTGTAGGGAAATCCTCATTCTCTCATTCTTAAGACAAAGCTATAGCTCCTTTGGTTCCTTAAATAAGAATTAAAACACAGTGTACAAGTGCAAAGGTGGGAACAAATTTTGCATGATGTAAAGGAACATAATAGATTTTCAGGCCTGCAGTGTGCGTGCAGATTTTCTTTAGCAAACCCTTTATCCTCAGGTGTAAGTTGTAGAAATGACATTGACTTCTACTTACCACCAACCTCGCGGATCGCCACAGACTCAGCGAGTGTACCAGGTTCACTGCGGCCACCAGGGTTTACGGCCACCACACGTACACGCAGCAGGTCGCCGGCTGTCAGATTCCTGATGCAGTAGCGGTTAGCTGGGGTCAGATCCTCGTTAGCAACAACCCAGTCTGTTGCTGTTGGGAAATCAAGGGTTTGGGTTAGTGAGAGGATTTCAGTGCCATTTCAACTGTGAAGCATACATCTTATCATAGCTTAAAAAGGCTGCAAATTGTATTTATTGTTCTGTTTGGTGTTTTTGTTGCCTTTATTAGAGGCCGTGAAGCAGGAAAGATAGAGGAGAGGTCCAGCCTGCCAGCAATCAAACAGTTGACGCCATTTGCATCCATGTGCCCCAACCAGTTATATTTTTATTACGTCTTTCTCCTTCATATTTTTCAGTCTCCAAAATATAAAACATCCCTTAATGAGGCATGTTAGGTGGTTTATCACCTGTCGACACAAGTTTACAAACAACCTGCCCATAAGAAGTACACTTTGGCAACCATGATGAAACCTCAGAAGGCACGCTGTCATCTGAGCAAATGAGCGCTTCTAAAAGTGGTGTCAGGAGATATGGTGACAGCCGCCGAACTGATGCCTGCCGTATACGGCTGTGAGTCTATGTGGCCTCTGACACTCTGTAGACAGGTGCAGCCTCACAGTCTCACAAACACAAACACACACACACACACACACACATAGATATACGCAGACGTACTTCCATCCTTGCAGTACTCGATGGTGTATCCATCCAGCCCGGAGTCTCCGATGGTCGCCGGTGTTGTCCACTTGATGGTGAGGCTGGAGTCGTTCACATCATCCACAGATACTTCCAGAGGAGCACTGGTGGGGACTGTAGGGGGTTCAAATAATGCAGATTAATTAGGGGTGAATTGGACAAAAGCAAGATGAGCTAAAAAAAACAAAAAACACTGAAAATGCACACATACTTTCCATTGACAACATGATGACATGTAGGTTATTTTCATTATCAACATTATGCAGGTTGTAATCAATTAAGCAATGACACATGGGAAAACAGTACAAAAAAATCCATTACATATTTACTATAGTCCAAGGTGTATCTTCAAAAGTCCCAAACATATTCAGTTTAAAAGACGTAGCATCACAGCTTCACAACTGAAAAGCTGGGACAAAGCTGTTGTTGTTGTTGTTATTCTTAATAGTAATAATAAGAATAAGAATAAGTTCTGCTTTATGTTAATTTACATAATGATGTCATGTTGTCATCACATGGAGTACAGCTGACACAATTAGTCATACTATTTTGAAAATCCAATTATGACTTTAGACATTTATAAAGAATAAATGCCAAATATTTTCAGCTCCCAGCTTTTCAAATTAAAGTATCTGGTTCCTTTTTTTTGTCATACATGATAGTAAACTGAATATTGTTGGTTGTAAAACAGAGCTCTTTAATTAGTCCCCATCATAATGTCTCTATGTAAAGTAGGACAAAGCTTAACCGCAGAGATGTTGGTGTTACCTGCAGGAGGTGGGGGTGTGGGGGCCTTGGGTGGCTCCTCAACTACAGCAGCTTCAGCTGGAGCAGCTAGCATTAAATAAGCAGGAGGTTAATGTCGTTTTAGAAACAAACACAAGCGAAAAAGGACCTGATAGACATCCAGGGCATCTTTTCCATATGGTGACAGTTCAACCTGAATCTTCTCAAAACTTTTCTCAGAACTTTTTTCAATACAGAAGTGCTAATGCACTGGAAAAGAGGTGCAAAGTGTTGTGAAGAATCCACTAGTCTTTGCAAAGAAGGAAAGGCACAATGGGTAGCTCTTGTTATAACTATGAAGTAATGTCGTTGTCTGTGTGGTGGTATATGTTTACCGTCTGCTGGAGCATCTGCAGCGGGAGCAGCGGCATCATCTTCAGCAGCGGGAGCAGCAGCTAGCGTTAAAATGCCATTAGTGAAGCCAATAAGTAATGTACATTGAAACTTGACTCATGCAGGTAATCAATCAGTTTCTAGTTAATTTGATCAAGATATACTCTACTGAAGCAAGCAGCAGGACAAAGCAGTGGGGGCATTCACAGTCACAAGAACAACAGATGGTTTTATGAGCCAAAAACTGACTCCTGAACACAACTTTGGAGACATTTGCAAAAGACAGACTTCATGGGTTGGTTAAACAGACAGTCTTGAAAGAAGAAACTTATACATGGTGAAGTCTACAGATAGAAATACCAGCCGACTGAACACAACAGGCCACGAGCAAGAAATACACAACATGTGTAGATCACAGTGGGACACAAACACACATCTTGCATTACAGCTTGTGTGCACGGGCCGCCTGTGGTGTGTGTTTACCCTCAGTGGGAGTCGTTGAATCGGCTCCTTCGTCTGTCACAGGGACATCCGCTGAAGTTAGGGGTTACATGTCGAGGTTAGGAGGCGAAAAAAACATATGCTATGCCACTCAACTAAACCCATCAACTGATGTACTTCACCACCAAAGCCTGGTGAACAGAATCTTTGAATGCTAGAAAAGAGGAATGCCTTCTGCTGCATGTAGACAAACAGAGTAAGAGAAGGCGGATTAAACAAGCACAAACATATAGATGCAACTGGTTCAACTTCATGTCTACCAGCAGCTGGGTGGTGAAGTAGACATCACTGGTGGGTCATGCAATTTAACCATCATAGAAGTCCCATACATTTTGTGCTACTGCATGTTCCGTTACTTCTTATAGGACATGTGTCTGCTGGGTGCAGGGACTTTAACAATGGCAAGTTTACTTAATGGCCTGGAAATGGTGATTAATACTGATATGATTTGCATTACAGTTGCATTTGATGTTAAGTTTATGCTGAAAGATGATGAAGCAAAAGATTGAGGAGAAAGGTAAAATATATAAATGCCACTTTACTAATGAAGTCATCAGTGGTTTTCCCTCAATTAAGCTTAACAATTTAAATCTGCAAAGCCTCAACCACTGATAAACAGCATTAAGAGTACACATGCTTCATTTTGGGAAGGAGTGATGGGGGTTACAGTTCACACCCTGGCGTGGCTTGCGTGGCGTCTCCTTTGCTGCATGAGCAATAGCTTGGGGTCAAGTGCTTAACATCAGAGGTCAAAGGGCTACAGATTAGTTTTTTTTCTAAAGTAGGCACAGTGTGTTTGTACAATACATTCACCTAATTTATCAGTCCCTAGCAAAACTAGGCAGACTGAGTTAGTGTTGTAGCATCACTCTTCATACATACATCAACATGTCATGCACTGCACATTTTCCATTTATATTTTGAATTTCTACTGGATTTTAGAGGCTGCACTTTGTGAGAGTCATGGTCAAGATCAGGTGCATGGAAATAAAAAGCAAAAGGATCCACTTGTAACACATTTTGATCTCAAATAATTTTCATATACACCTAGTTGTCAATGTATTTGCCTGGACTAGTCAAAACGAGTAGAATATAACAATAAGGCTGATAGAAACTACCTTCATGCATATCTGTACATGTGAAAGGTGTATATGGTCTTTATCTTTATCCTTATTGCACTTTTTTCTTATTTCTAGTCTTGTTTTTTTTTAATATGCTTCATTTGTATCAAGCTGCTGCTACTTGTGCATATTCCTGTCAAGGATCAATAAAGTTTATCTTATCCTATCTTATTTTATCTTATGAAGATTAAAATTTAGTAGAAAATAAAATGAAAGTAATTCCAAGTAGTTTTTGGTGCTGTTGAACTGTGTTGTATTATACAGAAAGGCGTTTGTGGCATTTAGCCTACAGTCAGTGATTTAAAAAAAAAGAGAAAAAAATCCACAGTAATAAAATTCAACACCAGTACAAATGCCAGCCTCTAAAATCTACAATCAACACTGATATTATACCTCTCACAGAAAAAAAGCAAAACTTTTTTTCAATTTTGCATTGAACCCAGTTAAAAATGTGTAAAGTTCAGCCGTCCGATCCGTTTCCAAGACCTGTTTTTGCGGATATGGAGATACCTGGAGGGCTTCCTTCAGCAGCGAGGGTTTCCTCTGCTGGGGTGGCGGGAGCAGC